>WJFB01002348.1:0-20041 GCA_009870185.1 Pygmarrhopalites habei
TGAATATTTTGGATTCACTAGCCAAATTAGGATTTTGGTTTTTGAATATTTTGGATTCACTAGCCAAATTAGGATTTTGGTTTTTGAATATTTTGGATTCACTAGCCAAATTAGGATTTTTTCAGTGATTTTTTATCCCTGACTATTGTCAGTGCTATTAATATGGAAGCAACCGAAGAGGAGTTAGTGACGTTAAAACAGGTAAATAATAACTATTTTTAAAAAATTTAATTTAAAAGTTTTTGCTCAGTTATGTCTTAATATTATTATGTACTCTGTAAATATTTAGTTTCGTGAAATGATACCAGAATTACTTCCCTTGATGACTTCCTACCAAGGTCACAATATTAGTCTTCTGAGGTTTTTACGAGGTAAATTCTCAAAGGATTTTCTACTCAGTTATTTTAAATCTGATTATAATTTTCATCCCAATTATTGTAGCCCGTGATCTTGACCTTGAGAAGGCCACAACTATGATTAAAAAGGTACACAATTTTATTGGACCCTTTAATTGTGACCCTTTCTATAATTTTTTTTGTCACCTAGCAATGGGAGTGGAGAGAAAAGAATCACATTGACAATCTGTTGAAAATGGAACTACCAGAAGACCTGGCCACAAATTTTCCAGTTAAAGTCTGTGGATTTTCCAAAGATGGATATCCGGGTAATTTATTTGTTAAAATTTTCAACTTGAAAAGTCTAGTTGTGAATATGCCTGTGGACCTTTTCAAAAAAAAGTAAAATGAACTTGTTTAACAGTGGTACTTTGTCACTGTGGAGTATGGGATTTTAAGCAGTACATTGTCGAGGAAGGGAAGAAGGATCAGTTCGTTCTGTACATTCAGCAGTTTTTCGAACAAGCAACGAAATTTTGTGAACACTTCACAACCTCCAACAAATTCATTTCACAGGCGTATATTTTTCACAAACATTTTTCTATTATTTGTAGATAATTTCTCAATCTTTAATTAGAAATATATTAATTATTTTTGCAGGTATATCGTTATTGATGCTGAAGGATTTTCCCCTCGTCAATTGACCTCTCAAGAGGGTAAAGTTGTTTTTTTTGTCTACCTTCTTATATGTTCCTTGAGTGTCATTAGAATCAAATTTTTAATCGTTTGTGATTTTGCTTCTCTTTTCAGTGTTTTTAGCAGTATTAAAACTTATCAGAATCTTTGAGGGAAATTATCCAGGTACGAGAATACGACTGATTCAAGTCCAGTTTCTACAAATTAACATTTAGTCACTAAATTTTAGTGACTTTCATGATTTTAATTGACTGTTATTTTTCAGAAATGTTACGTGTTGGTTTCGTAATTAATGGTGAGTACTTTTGATCTCTTCTCATTCAGTTGTTAGGATAATTGTTATATTTTTTGTTTGATATGCTTCAGTCCCTACCATATTTCTTGTCTCGTGGAATATCATCAAAAATTTCTTGGCTCAACGGACAGCGTCGAAAATCCGGTTACTCGGAGGTAAAAACGCTTGGCAACAAGAACTGTTCAAGATTATTGACCCCGAGAACTGGCCATCAGACTATGGGGGTGCAATAACCACTTGCATTGATGTAAGTGTCAATGGACATGGTTGTATTAGAGTTTTTCATTGGTGTCCAATAACAATTGTGTTTTATCAACAGTACAAACTAAGCTACGGCTTTGACGTTTTTCCAATCTACGAAAACTTTTCCGAAAAAGAATTCACAAATGTGACCATTGCCGCAGGGTGCAAACACACTATTGACGTATCTGTCGAGGGAGGTACGTGCGATATAAAGAATAAGTAAAAAATGATCACTAATTAATAATTTGTACAAAATAACATTGTCAATAATAGTGGCTAATTGATTGTAGGATGGAAACTGAGTTACAATTTCAAGTCAGATCAGTATGATATTGGATTTTGTGTCCATTTTGAGGACGACCAACAACTGGTGAAATACTGTCGCGTGAACAGTCATATCTATACTCAAAAGGGAATCATTCAGGCTAGGAAAACAGGACAATGTAACAATCACACAGTATTTCATTACGAAAACTCGATATCATTATTATTGCTATTCGTAATCATAAAACAAATTATTTTTGTTTTAGATACTCTCACCTTTGACAATAGCTACAGCTCTTTTAAGTCAAAACATGTTAGCTATGCTATTCGGACAACGCTATCAAAATAGGAGTGAATCCAATTTCCAAGACATGGAGTCTACAAAAATGTAAATCAATGTGCATTAATATTTTTAAACGCAACATTTATCAATCTCTCTACCCTGCAATTGAAAATGAAAAGTTTTGCATACTGTACAACTACATGACCCTACACATTCTGATATGGGAGGAACATCCTCAAACGTCATTCATTCCGTCATTTATTGGAATTAAATAAATGCCATGATTGCTGCAAAAGTGAGAAAATTGCAACTTACTTACTCAATTAATCAGAAAAATAGGCAAACAGGAGATCTCACAATTATGACAATTTAAAAGTGTTTATAAATGTTATGAGAAATCCAGGAAGATGCAATGATACTGGTACGATAGGGTTGAGACTTGAAAGTTATTTATTTATTTCGACTATAGGTTCATGACAAAATTTATTTGGATATAGAAAGAAGAGATCGAGAACAAATGTTTCAAAGTGGGTAGAGAACATTAAAAAGTTATTGCTCATAGTTTGTTGATTATCCATTGGTACAATTCCCCAAACACAAAAAATCATTCTCTCAAGAATGAAATACATTTTGACTTGAGAAAAATCACAGAGAGGAAAATTGTACGGATTTTCCAAAGCTCATAACAAAAAAATACTTTATTTTACTGACCATTAAAATACCCATGTAATGAAATTTAGACTAGTAAATGTTATATGAATCTTCTATTCTTTAACAGACACCTCAACTTCCGTGTCGGAAATCCCCGTCACTCTCTTCCTTGACGACGTGGGTTCTGTTGATACCACTTCATTTTCATCAATCCCCAGAATTTTCAAGATTTCTGAATTGGGGACATGGTCTGTCAGTTCAATCATTTTGTAGTCCAATAGTATTATTCCTCCTTTTTTGACAATGATCATTCCTCCGTTTTGATAGCCGTCTAGGAAATGCAAAAAAATTTCACCCATATCACAAAAAATACTAATGCTGATACATAAATACTAATGTAATACATTCAAGAAAAGGCTTTTTACCTCCTGCCAAATTTGATGGAATTTTGTCTTTTTTACCCTAAAGAGAGGGAACGAAAAATTTTAGTAGCATTAAATATGAATCCAATAAAAAATCTAATTGACGAGTGGAAAGATCAATCTGCATTAACTCACCTCTTTTATTGCTTTACGAGAAAGACGAGTAAATATTGCTGCCCAAATGTTGCAAATATTGAATCGCTTATATCCAAGGGCTTTGTACTGTTTGGAAATGAAAAACGATTTATAATTATTGTTGTGGCTCAAAAGAAGAGATGCCAAAAAGGAACCCAGTAAATAGTAGGTAAAAAATCACACACTTGCTCTTTTTTTGGATCAATGTACAACTCTCCAGAAAAAAATTTTCCGTTGTAAAACTCCTCCGCCCCGAAAACTTCTACCCCAATACCGACCAGACGTACATTATGAGTCTTAAGCAATGGCGAGAGCTTACCTAGAAGGATTCAGTAAAAATATTTTTAAAGAGTGTTTTGTTACTTTGACTTTGAAAGCAGTTTCTATCTTTGTTACTTACTCAGCTCCAGCGCCGATTGCCTATTTATTAAGAAGAAACATCATAAGATACGGATATATTCGAAAAAGTTTTGATACATGAATTTTATATAATATAAATTTGAGCACTCTTACCTACAGAACAGTCACCCAAATCGTCTAAAGTAGTTGATGATAACTTTATAAAATGAATTTGCAAATTATTTGAATTAGTCAACGTATTGCCAACTTTTAGTCAGTAATTGTTGTCAACAAATTGTTCTTGTACCAGTGTTTTCAGCCCATAATGTGTCCATCCTTACTTCCTACAAATATGTCAATTTTATCAAACTGCACGAACAGTAATTGTACTCAAAGGTTCAACATTTTTAATATTATGTGCCTGTAGATCTGGGACTGTAAGCACAGTTTTGTGCCCAATTTTCTGAATCACCTGTAATATATTTTCAAAATGATGTCATTTCTTAAAATCCAATCTACTAAAGTAGATTCTACAGTAGAATTTTTACTTTGTAGTGTACAAAATGAAAGCAAAGAAGCACACCTCCATTCTCGGAAGATTGTAGGTAATCCGTCGAAGCTGTCCAAGTGATGCGGCTTGAATTTTGTCGGCAGTTTGCTACTGAATCCTACAACAAAATTTTGAAGCTCATTATGTGTCCTATGGCGTGATTTGGATTAAGTAACAATAAATATGTACCATGTAAACTGTGAGAGAGGAAGCAAACTACAACTTCAATCAATCAACAAATATCCACTTACCTTGCACTTTGCACCCTAAATGCACACTATAGTGAATATGGCAATTTACCTGATAATTAATGATGCTGACAAGTCCAAGATAACGACAGATTTAATTAAATAATTGACAGCCTTTTCGTCTCTGTCCGAATTTTTTTTCTCCGCAGCAAAGTCAAGGATTGCTTGATTCATATATTTTTATTCATTAAGACTGGTTTCATAAAGTACGATCTAACTTTGAGATTAAAAATAAACTGGATAATTAATAGTGTCATTCTTAATTTCTAATGTGGGAAGGTGGGCTTTGGCTTCAAGATAATAAATCCTAATAATTCTCAAAGGATAATAATAATAAACAGTATCTACCTGCTATAGATAAAACTCGAGTGCTTTCTCCCTTTGTTGTTGTGTAACGTTTTTTTTCCAAATGAACAGCATCAATGGTAGTAATTTACATTAATAACAATTAGAAGTTTTTTTCATGTATCACATTATGACATATCACAAATTATAAATAATAGAGAGTTATTCCTTACACAGTTTTTTTCTTGTCACTAAATAGAATCTATTTATAATGAGGTTAACATTTATAGTATAATATTTTTATACAATATAAGCTTTATCATCCGCTGAGTCCACCTCCCACACAATTTTATTCATAATATAATGTTATGTTAGGTAAATGCATGTCGTTTTAGTAGAAACTGATATGTAGAAAAAACAATAAATTGTAATAAAATAAGCTTTCTAAAATAGTTAATAAATATAGTATGTATTATAAAATCATGGTATTATCATCCTTCTTCTTCATATATGTAAGTCCATTTTTTCATCATTGAATGTAGTATGCATTTATAGTGTGTGAGTATATGTAATATGTATCGTGAGATCGTATTTATGTATTAGTATAATGTATCATTACTTTTGCAGCTTAAATATCTAAGTTACATATTTACTAACAGAATTCTTTGTTTTCACTATTATCATTATTTACATACATTACATCCCTATTTCATATTTATTTTTTTTATATGCGAAGGCTTGCAGGCAGGACAATGTTTTTTGCTTTCCTTCTTCACAAAGTAACGTAGCAAGCCCTTTTTGACTTTTTTTCACCTCTTCTTATTCTCTACACAATGACTACTCTGACCCAGAAATTCACACGACCATTTAATTATCTTTTTTTTGAAGATTAAATATTTTGAGATTAATTTTTTTTTGTTTTTGTTTCGTTTGTTCACAACATTGAGAGAAAAAATTTTAATTTAGCGTTGACAATTTTACATTTTTTGATTTTCACAGCATGACAGACTACAACTAATGTTATTTAGGTTAAATTTTTTTGCATTTACATAGTATATAGGTCAGCCTACAAGTGACTGTTGACTACGAACAAACATTACACACTCATGTCTTGCACGAGTGTAATTCTCTAAAGTGGAGAAAGCTAGGAGAAAGCTCCAAATTTTTTTTTCAAGACTACACAACTTTTCTTTAATTCTTAGGATAAGTAATTTTAAATTTGACCGAATAAGAGATGAGGGAGAGTAGCCTAGACTAGACAAGTAAAGGCATGCCACAGAACGAACAATTATATAATTTTACAGTGGTTTAATCAACTTGAACATATTTTTTTATGTTGCAATAATATTTCTTCAGTAATTAATCTCCAATCTAACCATTACATAAATAACCACAACCTTAGTAAAGTATATGGCATATTATTTGCATCACGATAGAGTGTTTTTTATATAGTAGATTTCAATCATCATTTATTTTAAGAAAGAGAAAGAGAGAGAGGAAAAACATTTTGGCATTATTTTCTTTTGTGTTGAAATACCAGACAAAAATTTTTGTATGAAGCAAAAAATAGAGTAGAAAAAGATGAATATTTTCTAAACTCCATAATTTATTCCTTACTAACAAATTTTCACTCTGTTCTCTGTTCTCTAATGGCATTTTAGAATGTGGACCACATTATGTGGTGTATGAGACAGTGTCAAATCAAAGAATAATATTTATGGACTGACACTGTGTATCTTTTTTTAAAACACACATTTTGAGAGACTCATTTTAAATCATTTTTTTTGAAAAATACTCATAATTTTCATCAAAATAAATTCACATCCACACTCCACAAGCCACTAATTTACAATTTCCTCATCATCAAATTTATAATTTTAACCATACATTGGTATATATTTGTATCAATCATTTACTACTGAAATGAGTGAAAATTTTCTCTGGAGAAAGTTTGTAAAGCCAAAAAGGAAAAGGATGAGGGACAAGGCTTTTTTCAGGATGTGTGACTTAAGAATCGAGCCATTTAACATTCAAACTGTACAGTTTACTAATAATATTGTGGGTAAATATAGAGGAGGTGTAGGGATAATATAGAAGGATGAGAGGAAGAAAAAGGCAATTTAATGCAAACCTTATTGTCTTTCGTTTTGAGGAGGCCACAAGCTCAAGCCAGGGCTCTTCTCTCTTCTCCTTTAATCTTCATCATTTTCATCTTCTTCAAACACGTGGTGTCACTTTAAGGGGACATTGTTTTCTTCTTCTTAATTCCTCTTCTCTACTCTTTAAAGAATATAAATATCTCTGACTGATTCTATTTTTATCCTACGGAGGTACACAAATAAGAAAAGACTCATTAATTAGGCAGTCATTAATAATTCGGAGGGTTCAATGACGGACAAGGAAAGGGGGATTTAATAATTAAATCCAAAAATATATAGTTGTATACAAAAAAAGTTTAAATTAATGTGTGTAGTAGTACTGTACAATTATTGTACACACACGACACACAACGAAATATACAAAGGAGAAAAAACGTGAATTAAATCTTGAGATTCAATCATTTCCTTTTGATTTCTTCATTGTATGAGAGGACTATTTTTGGTGAGGACACGATTCGATTTTTAATTCTTAGGACATTTTCTCTTCATTTTTTTGTGTTCTCTTCTTATTGCCAGTAAGCTGTTCCTTCGAAATTATCCAGGGCCTCATTTTTGTTTTATTTTAATGGTACGAGGATTTCCACGTATGAGATGGGGAACAAGCCCGTTTGACCACGTAAACTCCCCTCGAACCAATTGTCGTCAACTTTTGATGACAAATGAATCACATCTCCCTCCTATCACAAAATCCAAATGGAGACGGTACAGTTCAACATAATTTGATCCATGATGATTAAAATTCAAAAAGATTCCTCACCTTAAACTGAAGCTCCCCAGGATTCTCCGCATCGAAATCGTACAATGCTTTGACTGACGGAGGACCAGACGGTGACCTCATAGGTGACTGTTTCATTGGAGACTCCACGGGTGTTGCTACAAAAGGATCAGACAAATTTCCATATAAAATCCTCATCCAATTTAGTACTCATTAATAAATAACGAAGAGTGGGACTCACATGCAGCCGACGACTTGAGTTGGCCACCACCACCAGTTCCTACAATCATACAAATTGTATCAACCAAAGAAACAATTGCAATAGGACAAAGAGAAAGTAATTATTATTACCAGGGAACCAGGATTGGTCGTTGGGTCGATGAGACGACATGGGAGACGCACATGGTGACCGACCAGGAGTAGTCCCTGAATAGAAAATAGAAGTATTTTTAGAAAATGGATCCACAACCATGTAAATACACTATGAAATATTCAACACTTTTCTTACCCGTCAGACTCTCCTTGTGATGATGATTCAAGTCCATTTCGTGGCCGTCTAATAGTGAAAGTAGTGAAAGTGTAAGTGAAAATATTACAGAAAAATGGATACAGGCTCAAATTAAGTTGTAAGGTTAGAACAGAAAACTTGTTTTTGAAAAAAGTCTTACCTCCGTCGTGTAAGTGAAGTTGGAGGTCATGAACTGTCCTACAAGATTTATACAGAAAATTTCGTGTAAGGTATGCAAGGCTGAGAACATGAGTACGTTTAAAATGTACAATTTTATATTATTATTGTGTAATATTCTTACTTTGGAACAAACTCCTTTCGGGGTTTCCTTGCTGCCTCCTCTTTCCTACAAAAGAAAATGAATAAATAAATTATGGGGGAGACTCATTTAATCCAAAATTCTGTCCAATCCTCCCCTTTCATCCATTTATAATTAATTGAGGAGCTGGCCACGTACTTGTCCTGGAGAGTCTGGTTCAGGTTTTCCAGGATCTCCGTACATTGTCTGTGATAGTCCAACAGATGCTCAGCAAATTGAGCCAATTGACTTACTTGTTCGACCTTGTCAAGACATAAACAGCCGTCATCATTTATTCAGACAACCAATTTTCTTTAGAGTCTCAAGTCTTAAAATGGAGTAGAAGCATTTTCACAGAGCCAACTTTTACACAGTTCAAGCTGCGAAATGTTGTCAAAAAGGGACTTACATCGTTTGATATCAAATTATACATCCCAAATTGAGCTAAATGCAAGCTGAATTAAATATACAAATAAAAGAATATTGATTTTTCAGGATTTGTTATATAGAAAAGATAGGTTTTACTCTTTGTTTTTTTCATTGTGAGTGTATATTTATATATCTCACCTCTCCGCGAATTTATCCTCAGCCATTTTGATGTCCTCATCTGTAAAAGTGATAGGGAAAGTTTTCAATTATTATTTTTTAAAAAAAGATTCTAGTACTAAATCTGAGGGTGGGGTTCCCTTCTACAAATTATAGTATGTAGTTTTACTTAAATTGAAAATATGTGTTAGTAAAATGTATCACATGCCAAGTCTAACATTTAAACTATTTAAATGTAAAATGTACCACACACAATAATATTTTGAACAGTTTTTGTTGTTGGATGAACAAAGATTGTGCAAAATACAGAATGTCAGCCAAATATAGCAGCTCAATAATTCGTTATGTGGGTGAAAGTAAACAAAAATGATAATTTAGACAAGAGAGACAAATGAGAGTGAGAAGAGAAAGAAGAGAGAACAAATAATAATTAAATTTACCATTGCAGTTTGAGCCTACATTGGATGGGACTTCCGTCATTTTACAATTTTTCATACAGAAAATAGAGCAATCACAATATGCAAATATAATAAGAGACATTGTTTTTGGACATGCAAAAGAGAAAGTTTTTGGAAAATCATAAGAACACACACACACACAACACACATTAATTAATAATTAGGAGTAAGCAAGCGCCAAAGCCACAGTCCACAAACAAAAGGAACAAATTCTACAAATTACAATTAAAATTCTCTAAATGTCAATTATTTGCAAGGAAACTAAAATGGGTCAATTTTTTGGGAAAGAGATTGGAAATTTTTCTGTATCTCAATAAATAAGAGTCTTCAATTGACACAAGGAAAAGAAAAAAAAATTCTCTGGGGAAAGGAAAAAGAAAGTTAAAATGAGTGGCCACAATTTGTGAGCTTTGGATCTGCTTGACTTGGAACGAAGGCAATAGAGAAAATAGATGAAGACACGAGAGAGAGAGAGAAAGGTCAATCGACACACAAAAACAAAGCTCAGTTTTGTCGTTTTGTTGTTGTTTGTAGTGAAAAGTCGGGGGGAAACCCCAATTGGTTCGCTTACCATTACCTTTCTCATGTTTCCGTCGTTTTTTACAATCAAAATCAAGTCGTCTCCCTTGTAGTTTCTTTCGATGATGCTGAAAACCCCCGGAAGGAAACACGGAACATGGAATAAGAGAGAAAGAGAGACAATCAGAGTCAGCATCAATTTTACAAAGAAAAGAAGAGGTTGTCATTTTATGTTTGGGTGGAGGGGAACGGAAATGAGGAGGAGAGTGCTTCAATATTTATAAATGGCCAATTTATAATTAGATTTACACACTAGTGCTTTTATTGTGCAGCGTGTTGTGCTACACAACTCTCCCGTATATATTTTTAGAACCCGGGTATTTATTCCTATTCCTTCCTTTAAAAGACCCTTCTATGTAATTGGTGATGGAAATGGAGGAGGAAGGGATGAATACGGTAATAAAGTGTGTCTTACCATGACTTCCTTCAGATCCTGGAGTTGGTCAATTACATATAGTGAAAAAAAAACAATTAAATTTGAACTCACCGAATAATTTCTTCCTATGATGCATGACCTCTTTTAAATGAGACTTCAAAAGTTTATTGTTATAATTTAATTAACGGACAAATTTATTACAATAACTTTGACACGGTGTAGTCCGAATACATTTTTAGTATCTAAGTGGATCATGATTCCAATTATAAGTAATTTGCATGTTAGCATGAAACAAAACTTCTAGAATGTAACACAAGTCATCCAACTTATTTTTGGTGTAGTTTCTACCAATAATTTCTCGATTGAGGAGACGAATAGGTTTGTCCAAACTGTCATCACCAAAGTTGAGAGAAGGCCAGTACTTGTCTTTTTTTGTAGTGTCAGGGTAGGGAGGACGAAAATCCTTGAAAGAACAATCATTCAGTTGAGCGAGGAGGATGGCAACTTGAAATTTACTCTCCGCTTTGAACAAGAGATTTTCAGTTTCCATCTTGTCCGGACCACTTTCACTCTTCTTTCTCTTCAATGTTGTTCTTTGTGGTTTCACGTAGAAAAGCTCAGTTTTGAATATTTTGGCTGTGGGATGCTCAGCCTTAAACTGTAACAAAGCTGTTCCGAAACCAGTTGGATTCCGGGCATCATTTTTTGAGCTGCCTACATAAATCTAGGAACAAAAATTGTACATGCATGTAAGTAAATGATCATGATAAATGAATGAAACTGTACAATGTAAATACAAAGAGACGGCTTACATAAATCGCATCCTCCAGTCCTACAGCCTCTGCATCTATCAATTCTTCGGCATTCACGTTTCTTGTCATTCAAGACAGGGTTGATCAAAATGTCAGCAAGCTGTAAATTGTAAAAATTGCGTAAGTAATGTTGACACACACACACATATATGTAACACATAGAAAGCGAGAGAACTTATGTTATTAAGTAGTATGTACTTACACAAAAACAGTTGTATTCACAAGTTGTATCGTGAGTCCATTTTCCGGACTCCCATGTGAACCATTCGATAATCCTCTCCTCCACTTTAACTAAATCAAACTGTGCAACATCGAAAATAGAGCAGTTTAAGGTACCGACTACTTCCTCCCGAACAATTTGGGCAAGAAAAAAACAATTGGAAATTCTTGGGTCATCCCTCTCAAATCGGACGAGTAAATTTGCGAAAACTCTCTCCTCTGTATTTGAAAAGTCCATTACTCGTACAATGACTGCTCCTGTTGGTGGTGGGTTAAGAATAGGGAATAGGATAGCAAGGTCAAGTTCATCAAGGTCTTGAAAATGAGCGTAGCCGCCTGGTTGTGTACATTGGGGAGGAGGAGTGTGGTCAATCATCTTTGTCACTCCCAATTTATCCTTCTTACATCGCACACAGCCTATCAGCCTTGTTATCGGACTCCATATTGTTGAGTGATTGTTCTTCAACTGAGGAGGAGCCTTACAAACTTCGTTTACACTCCTCGGTACGGTCATTTCGTTGTAACATGTCCCACAAACTCCACGAACTTTTTGTTTGAGCCTCGATTTACAGCCTCGACATGCCTCCTTCTCTGGTACTAACTAAAGTAATAATCACAAATTATGGTTCATGATAAACATTGATTAGTAAATCACATTACATAAATTCTGTGAACAGAGAGGGAGAGAATAAATTAAAAAATTGAACTTTGACACGTACTTCACTTTCTGGTATAGCCCTTTTTATGTGGATATACTTTGCTGACAGGGTCCCATTTTGTACTTTTGTGTCATTTGTAACCGTCTCAACATCGTCATCATTGTTATCCTCACTATTCTCGTCAGAAAAATCCAATGTAGGTACAAAATCCTCTCCCGTCAACTACATGTCACATTTTATGAATATTAGGGAATAATAAACATTTACAGGCACAATATTCATACATAAGCTAACTACATTTGTCGTTTAAACTATAAAAATTAATACTTTACCTCTTTAAATTTGACCTTTATGTCTTCCAACTGCCAATACATTTTACTCATTTGTTTAACGAGATTTTGCCTATCCTCGTCTGATATCGGTGGCACGTCGTCAACTTCCATGTCTGAATCCCCACTCGACATCGTTCAATTAATTTTGTGACAACACTAACACAGCTAAATAAATACCTCACTTTCATTTAACAGTCAGTCACTCAAAGATCGAAAGAGCAAAAATAAACGTACAACTTCTCGAGAAACAAATGTTTCTCAATTCTCATGCTTCAGTGAACGTATTTGCTCTCCCGCCCAACAGATATTAGTTGCGAATTTGTTTCTTGAAACTCTTTAAAAATGTTTCATAGAAGTGTTGAATATTTTTAATGAATTTGTCCGAAATCAACGCAAATTAGAAACCTTTGTCTGGAGTTGATGGAGTGGCTCCAGGAAATTTTGTTTGACATTGTCATCCAGGGAATACTTCACGTCCGCAATCAACCGAAAACTCTCTCCCGTCTCCACCAAAGCTATATTTACAAATATCACAACAACAATCATAAACTCTATTACCCGATTCCAACTCCAAAATCTCTCTCATTTTCAACATCCGAGATTAACAATGACCTTCTTCAAAATTTTGAAAGATCCCTGTCTTGAAGGGTTTCCTTCTCAACACCACAGATATTTTCAAGGACTCACCTGTGGCATAGACCGAATCCTCTCCAAGTTTCCTCCCGTAAGTGACCATACATTCCCCTAGGACCCCTTCAGGTTGAGGATAAGTACTCGCCTTCGCTTGGCCACTCAACTTTGAAATCCCCTTCACAGCAGCCATCTTCGCCCGGGCTGTCGGATTCGGTTGCAAATATTCCTTTGTCTTCAGCTATAGTGCAATTTTCAAAAAAATAATTTAAAAAATCATCGTCATCCATTTTGTATATTTTTAAAAAAAATAATTCGGAGGGTCACCTGTAGCTCCTCCACTAGCTCGACAGTGACATCCGTCTTCTTCTCCATGTCCATAAAATCATCATCCAATTTTCTACAATTTTCAACATTCCATTTTAATTACATTCAAAATTTTAATTGCACTGATCAGTTGAAAATTTAAAAGAGAAGTACTCACGTCCCCTCGACCCCTCCAATCTTCTCGTTGACATATTGGTTGGCTTTGTTGATCTGTTTCTTCAAGCCTGCAAAGGCCATTTTGGGATTCTCTGTCCACAGAAATGAGAAAAAGACAAAATGAAAAATCATGACTTGGGGGTGTCGAATGGAATCTGTTAAAATCATTCTTTAATTGGATGGTGTGGTATTTAAGAGGATGCTATTTAATAAAGTGACTACTCAAAATCTTCTTCCTGACAGTGATCATGACCACTTTGAAACTCATCATTATCATCATCTCTTATCTTACTTTCTCTTCTCCTCTTCTACTCCCCCTCCCCCTCCTGACAAAACACAATCAAAATGAGTGGGACATGTCGAGGAGAAAGAAACACACACGCACACCCATGGAAAAGTAGGTAAGGAAGATGTGAAGATACAATGACACACACAAGATTACTTTTTCCCTTCTCAAGGACGGGGGCTAACCAAAAACCGAGGAAAATGGAGTAGAGAGTCTCATTACACAATGATGGATGAATCCAGAAGATCCTATTTGGCTTCCAGCCAATTGGACAAGATTGAATGGAGAGTAGGAAAAAAGAGGATTGGGAAAAATACTGTGTGGATTTTCATTCAACTCACTCGGATGACGAAGAGGGACACACACACACTCACTCTCTCACACTTCCAAGGAATGATGGACGAATCAATTACGCTTCAAAATTTTGACTATGAATTATTTTATATGAATTTTGTTTTCCAGGAAATTATGATGGAACTCACACAAACTTTGCGTGTCTCTTCCCTTCCCAATGGACCATGAATAGAGAGAGAGAGAGAAAGAAAAAAAAAGTTTGAATAATTATGAGGAAATTTTTAAGTTGACAAGCTCTCTCCTCTTTTTCTCCCTCCTCGAATGATGAAATACTAAACTTTTTGAAAATGTCTTTTGTTTTACAAATAACTACTGACGTCCTTGTCATGGGAAACACAGGAGAGGAGAGAGGGAGGGAGGAGGAGGAATCGTTCCTGATATCGAATTCATTGAATAATGATTTGGTGCAAGGAAATTTGAGAGAGGCGATGACTCTCCACACTTTATCATATCCTCTTTTCCTCCATACAATTCACAGTCAGGGACGGAGAACCCATAATTGAACAACAACCATTTTTGAGTATTTCTATTATTAAATTTTATGGTGATTAAAAGTTGAAATAATGTGGTAGTTTTAGTAGAGAGAGCGAAGAAGTGAGAGAAAATGGAGGAAAAAATTTATTTAGAAAGAGAGTGAGAGAATAGAATAGAAATAAATAGAGAGAGAGAGAGAGTGAATAAAAATGGAAAGAATTAAAATTTGAGGCGAAAATGAAAATGAGAAGAAGAATTTACGTTCATCTCTCAATTTTGACCAAGACATGTCCAGATCATGGAATAGAGTGGGTCCATACTAAACTGGGTATTCCCTTCTTCTCCCTCTCCCTCTCGACTAGAGAGTAAAAATATTAATATTACTTATTTGGTCACATAGTACGTTCTTCCCTTCCTCCCTATTTATCAAGTGAAATGAACTCTCAGAGTCAATATTCCCAGGCGTCATCCAATTTCCCTATCCCACATACGATACAATACAATACGAGTATTTTATGACTCCAGACTTAATGTCTATTTTGGACGACTCGGCCTTCAATTAAATTTGATCCTACCCAACTGTACCATCGTGTAGTCATCGACACACACACACACGCTATAACAGCACAAGAGGAAATGTTATCCTTCCAAATTATCACACACACAATCACAAACATAGCCCCCTTGATAAATAATAATACCAACACACAATGACATGTATTCCCCTGCAACAAGAGACTTTACACACACACGTACACACACACTCATTGAGGACTGCATAATAATAATGAGGACGTTAGTGGTAGTCTCTCTCTCCTCAACATTTATTTACTACCAAATCCCTCTCCCCCAATCATTCATGTTCATTTACGTTGTAGCCATGCAAGAAAAATGAAAATATTATATCGAATTTTCATTCCTTCTCTCTCCTCTCTCTCTCTCTCTCACACACACACAAAGTCACAGTCCATGAATTATGTACATTGGAGACACTCTCCTTCATGAGTATGTGTGTATTTAACATGTAGGACGTGTGTGTGTCGAATTTCGAATTCGGATTGAATAATGTAATAATTATTCCTACTTGTTTTTTTAAAAAAAATCAAATTCTTCATTGTGTCTCCACATAAATTGGAATCCAATTAATTAATTGTAAATACATAATTGAATGTAATAAGACATGACACAGCCCAGCCCAGACTACCCTCCCTTCCTCCCTCCCTCCCTCCCTCCCGTACATACTCTTGACCTACATATTATAATATTGCACAGAGAAAGGGGGACAATCCAGAAAAAAACAACAAGTATAATGAACACACACACGTACACACACCAAGCCCTACATTTTACGACTCAGTTTCCCTTCCTCCAAAAATATTTTTACTTAATAAAAATAATGCTCACCTTTTTGTTACTCCTCCTGTCCCAAATCGGGGTTTTGTCCGGGGACACGGATCTCACAATTCAAACTTTTTAGGATTTTGTTCCTGTTTGATTTTTTACTCTGATGAAATTCTTGTTGTGTTGGACAGGGGAAAACGGAAGACACACCGCGAAAACTGGAGTAAGAAATTTGACAAAGCTCTACTCTCTCTGAGAAAAGCTTAGATCGATCGATATCCCCTGCGCATTTCTGACTGCATCTCTCTCCCTTTGTGTGTGTGTGTGTGTGTAGTTGTAACTTTATACTGTGTTTGTACAAAGAGGGTATATAGGTTAGACTGGAAAATCCTCCAGAGACTTTTTACGGGGCTGGAGAGAGCGAGAGTGGAATGTGTTTTTTTGGATATAGAGCATAATAATATTTCAAAGTCAATGAAGTCATCCTGACTCTCTCTCCCTCTCTCTCTCTCTACCTCCATATAAATAGAATGAATGAATGAATTATTCTACTAACCCGGTCCTCCCTCCTCTTCTTGTAGAGGAGGGAGAGGGTGAGAGTGTTATTTCAGGGAGGGATCCCCTTTTTCCTCCACTCAAGTCTTGACGGATGCACTTCTTTTATGTTGTTGTTGTCCATGTCATCATCAACTCAAGATGATCTAAAGAGCCCTCCTTTCTCTCCCTCTCTCTCTTCCTGGCTTTTGATTGTTGTGACAAAGAGAGAGAGAGTGAAGATTTGTGAAGAAATTACTGCAGCATATTTACTTCATGTTCACATATATATCTTATGAGGCGGATGGTTAATGGAGAGAGACCATCAAAGAGGATGTCTGGAGAAAGCACACACAAATCTACAGCTCCTATTTCTCTTTTTACCTCCGTGGGTGTGTGAGTGTGTGTCTGGATTTTTTTTCAACTCGTCTGTCTTTGCAGAATCCAGACACTATTCCAACAATCGTTGGTTTTGTACACACAAGTACGAGTCTTGAAGAATGCCAGATAGAAGGGGAGTGTGTCTTTTTTTGATGAAAGATATCTGGATTGAATAGATTGTTTTTTTGGGGGGATTCTTGCCATTTTATCACCAGATTAAAGTTTAGCCCGGATCTGGGGAAATGCATTTTTGGGATCACAGAGGAATGTGCTGCGTGTGTGTAGGGAGAGAGAGAGTTTTTTAGAACTCTGGAAACCAGAAACAAACCCAGGAGGGATCAAAAGTCAAAATTTTGAAGAACCTCCTTGTTCTATCAGACTTTTTATGGGATGTCGACTTGAGTTGTACAAGGAATTGTGTGGAAGTGTGAAACAGAATTAGCAGATGCTAATTATAAATGACCTCCCTCTCTTCTCATTTCAATTATTATGGTTGTAGCTCGTCAATGTCTGTGGTCTGCATTCTGTGTGTTCTCACCTTGTATCCTGATTAGCAAAAATTCACAAGTTCACTCCATGGGATCAAATGAACGTTTTTTGCACTCCAAAAAAACGACACGAAATGCGTACCTCAGAGCATACAAAAGAATATAATTCCATTTCAAAATAAATGGAATCCAAACATTTAGGCTGTACTGAATGGTTTGAAGCCATCTCATCAAAATATTAAAACAAAGGGAAGAACTAAAAAAATGATTAGAAATTTCACTTTTATTCGCTTAAATTTTCAATTGGTTCCGTGGAGCTATGACTAAATATAATAAACATAATGTAAAGTATGTGGTCAACTGTGTAACACTTTTTTTACAGTTTGTGTGTAGGTTAAATGATGGCTTTCCATGTTAATAATTGCACGCCATTCCCATCCACACTTTTCCTTTTGGTCATCCATCCATGGACATCCCAGCCCAGGATTTATTGCTACTTTTTTTTACTCATTTTTCTATTTATTCCTCTAACAATTTAATATTACAATGGAACGACACACATCACGTCCCCAGTCACTGTTACAGTTAAACTGCAAGGTCGTCTTTGCCCACTGCATTCCTTTTTCATTCATAATCATTTAATGGATTTTTTTTATTCTAATGGACTCATTGTATTTCAGAATTTTCAACAGAATACATAAATTTTTTCCCAAAAAAATGTACACACATCCATTTTCCAGTTGTTATTTTAGTTGGATTGTGAATTGAACGACACCATGGACTAGTAATCTTCAGTTTTAGTCAACATTGACTCGACTTGAACATAACTGGGTCGAGTCAACAGATGGAAAACTGTTGTTGTTGTTGACAGTGTCAACATGACACATATTTTGAGAGTGTTGGAAAACCAGGGAAAGAGTTTAAAGTGTGGAAGACAAGACATGGATCCTCCCAAACTGTTTTAAATCCCCGTTTTTGTGTTTGTATTGCATAAATAATTTGTGAAAACCACATTTTTTTCAATTATTTCTCTCCTACCTCTGTGTGCACAAATACAAAGTGGTCATTGACACGATGCGATTGGTGATTGAAAAAAATCCAGGTCATCGGGTCAGTATGATGGCGTGTGTCAGGATTTTTTGAGTGTAATTTATGAACATGTCCTCCCTTTTCTGTTGTGGTACATAAATTTCGGATTAAAAAATGAGGACAACATTCCAGCGAACAGTTTATGTGGGGAAAATTGATTTTTATTTTCCAGGGGTGAAGTACTTTATGTGTGACTGACTTGAAAATGTTTTGCTTCCTCATAATATTGTGAATGAACAATACAAGGTTCTCGGCCTGGGATTCTATTTGTCTTGTTGTTGTTGTTGTTCCAGACTGATAAAGCTATGACCACTTCACATTTGTATTCCAATCCAAATCAGTTTTTTCTTGTTTTGGCAGTTTAAATAAAAAAGTGAAATAGTTGATAAAAGAGATAAAAATTATCGAAATAAAAGGGTTTCTTTTGACAAAGTACAATTGTTGTGTGTCGATAAAAAGAAATAATGGGAGTAGATTAGTTGATTGAACCCAATTGTCGTCAGTGGAGGGAGATACACAATTAAAATCAAGTTAAATGGCAAGTGAAGTGACATCGACCCTCCTGGCTTCCTTCCTCTTCCTCGTCTTCGTGGCTGAGACAGTTTATCGGAGGACAAACAGTCAATCCACAGTCTTGGCTGAGCCAGTCCAATCACAATGTGAATTTTCACACAATTTTTTAAATAAAAAATGAATTAATTTTTTAATTAACTTGACTCGTGTTTTGTTTGCACAGATGTTCGGAAAAACGTGTCAATCACGGAATCGAGTAGGGGACCAGCCAAAGCTGGAGAATTGATTTTCTTTGAGGATTTCAATGAACTGGATTTGGACTTGTGGCAACCGATAATCACAATGTCTGGCTGTGGGGTAACAATATAATACGATTTGATTACATATTTTGAAAAGGGAGTTATTTAATGTATTTTTTGAATACCCTTTTCAAGAGTGGAGAGTTCCAAATGTATGACAAACACCCAGAAAACTTATTTGTGAAAGATGGTGTCCTCCACATCCTGCCAACTTTGACCGTTGACCGGTACAGCGAAGACTTTCTCTACAATGGAAACCTAGTCTTGGAAAAGTAAGTCTCGAAAAAGGTTGTTGACCTTCGACTCGTTCCCCAGAAGATGTGTGTGCATGGTACCATGCAATCAAATGCTTTTTGACCTGGTGTTCATATTTACATAGAATATTGCAATGGAAATTTGGATTCTCCAATGAAATCAACTTTCTACGCTTTCACTCCAAACTTTCTCGAAACTTTTTCTTACAAGACATGTAGTCGGTCACCCTCCAGTCCAGTCTGAAATTTGGTAGTTTGATTAGTTTCCTACTTATAATTTTCGTTTAATTTTAAGTTGTACAGACCCACTTTACGATGGTTGTAACAAGACAGCAAAGGACGGGTACATTTTGAACCCAGTCATTTCCTCCCGAATTAGGTAAATCCCATATTTGCACATTTCATTAAATAGTGTCTTACTGACAATGGAAGCACCAAGTTGGAGATTTCGTTTCTCAAAGTTTTACAACGGTAGCCGACGTAAAAAAATGCGAAAAAAATCATGGTG
>WJFB01002349.1:0-20041 GCA_009870185.1 Pygmarrhopalites habei
TGACGAATAAGTTGATTTTGACTTATGAATAAGTGGAAACGGACTTTTTAGTAAGTCGATTTGAAATTATTTAAGGGGAAACAGAATCCACGTAAATAAGTGAAATCCGTCGTAGTGGTCCTTACTGTAGAGTGGAACTTGAAACTCTTAGAAATTAAAAATTAAAGAAAAATTTGTTGTGAAAAAAACCTTTTGAATATCAACGATTTTTTTAACTGACTGATCTGGTGTCAATTAAACTCAATCTAAAAGAAGTGGCAACTAATGTGCCATTTTCTTTCAGGCTATGCTGAAATTTTAGTGAATATTAAATTATAAATTTGAATAAAAAATTAAGTCTAAATTGTCACTTAAAAAATTGTTGAGCTTCAACGCCGTTCGTGTTTTAACTGATATTCGTTGGCCAAAAACTACTAAAAATATAACGAGCGGCGTTGAAGTCAAGCAATTTTCTTAGGATGTAACGAGCCCTGATTTTAACCTCTGAAGATGAGACAAAGGCTTTTACTTTTACAAAAAATGTATTTTTAAAGGTTTTTTGGTTGTGGGAGGGTCAAAATTTTCCCCACACCCTGTACACTGTGGATTACAAATGCACACACACACTCAAAGTATGAGGAGAAAGTGATGATCAAAAAATGATCCCAAATTTTTAATATTCCCTCTAAACTGGGATAGCGTTGAATAGGAGGGAAATCCATCTTTAATCTTGGCTATAGATGAGAAGGGATGTGAATATGAATATTTCACACACACTCTCACTCTCACACTCACTCCTTCCCTATCTTCTTCACCCGAAAACCTAGTCAAAATTCTAATTTTGACATAAAGAGTAGAGGAAAGGAGGAGGAAATCCACTCGACATTTTTTTACCGACACTCATGAGACGGATGGAGGAGAGAGGGAGAAGGAAGGAAGGAAGAGGATGAGGAGATCACAAAAAAAGATCTGAAAGAAATGAGGGAGGAGGAAGGAAGACTATATCCTTTGGAACAATTTTCCTTTAAAAATTATATTGCCTAAATCACATTACTTTGTCAGATCCCTCTTTCTCCTTTCCTCCTCCCGTCCACAGCTTTGAAGGAAGAGGCTCCTCTTATCAAAGACGAGTAGGAGGAGGAGGGTTTGTGGCGGATTTGGTTTTCAGATCATCAAGTATGTTGAGAAAATGATTTGATTATAATTGAATAGATTAATAATTTGACAGTTCTCTTTCAATCTTCATTTTGCGGAGGAGGAGGAAGACTCCTTTCCAAGGGGGAGGAGGAGGATGGAAGGCCAGTAGGAACCTCATTTTCTCAATTATATGATAGACATGCCACCAGCTGGTCTTTCCCTTTCCTCCTCATTTCTTCTCGGGGGCAAGAAATGTGGCTAGGAGAAAGCAAGAGAAAGTTTGTAGGATAAAGATCCCATTTCCTCCTTCATGTCTATTGGAATTTTGAAGTTGTGTACAGATATAGGAGAAAGAGAGAGAGAATGTTGAAGCTAATTGGAGTTTAATATGGTTTATAACTGTCACAAGACTATAATTTTGTCACACACACGCACACACACAACCCCTCACTCTCACTCTGCCTCTGCTCTGTCGAGTGGAGGAGGGAAGGAAGGACTAGGGCTACTGTAATTGGACATGAGATTCGGTTTCAGGAGGAAATAACGTTTGTGTGTTTGTGTGTGTGTAATGGATATGCTCTCTTGAGGCGACAAGCCTTCTCCTCTGTCTAGGACCCTTGTCCCAGAAAAGAGAAGGAGGAGGGAGGGAACAAGTAGAAGCTTTCAACGGGAATAATTGCAATGCAAATAAACGTGTCCCCACCACACACACACACCATGGTAGCTACAATGAGTGTGTGTAGGGAGGGGAGGGAGGAAAGTGGATGATGATATTACAGACTGTGAAATGGCAAAACAAGGAACTAATGACAGTCTGCATTGTTCTATTGTCAAAAGTTTTTGATATTATTTATTTAGAATCTCCCTCCTCCTCTAGAGAGAGAGAAAAGGAGAATTGACAAAGCTGAGAGACACGTCACAATATTAATCCACACACACACAATGGACAATTAAATGGACTGACATGTCCCTTTTATTTACATGCAGGAGTGACTTGTGGACCAGAGTGACAGAGAGTTTGTTTATGTGGTCACAAATAAAATTATTTACTTTTTAAAATGTACAGACAAACATGTCAGTCAAATGTCACTTTGTAAAAAATAATTTAATTAAATCTGCATCCAGTTTTTTGACAGAGGATGGGAATGAAGATTTGAAAACAATGTCAGAACAACAATTGTAATGCAAAAACAAAAAACAAATGTAATGCTTTGAAGTGTCCTTAGTTTTTTTTAAAGTTGGAAATTAAATTAAATCTGTGGGAAAATGCGATTTGGATTTTTTTAAAAAATTCTTCTTCGTGTATCGTTTTGTTTGTACGAAATCGTAAACATTTATTTTTAAATAATAATTTTAAATTTTGTAGGAAAATTTGCTCTGATATGCAAATTCTAGTGAACTCTTGTCATTTTCTGTGTAACAATATTATAAAAATTAAAAGCTTCCTAAGTTAAAAATAAATGAAAGAAGAAAACTTCGACGCCGTTTATTAAATCAGAAAATTGCAAGCGAGGAAGTCATAAAAGACAGTTTTTTTGAAATGTCAAATTTTATTTCTTGAGAAAAAAGTGGAAAGGTTAAAAATATGCTCTCACTGCTTTTACTGACCGCTTTCCCTTGACGTAGACCCAAGTTTTTTACGTCATCAGGAAGGAAGGAAAGAGAAAGCTAGAGAGAGAGAGGGGGAGAGAGCGGAGGTCACAGCTTGCTTGTCCATTGAATTAATGTATTAATTTTACTGATACTGCAGACTGCAGTGCAGTGATCCTAACAAACAGAGAGAGAGAAAGCGAGGGTTTTAGTAAGGAAAACTGAGAGAGAGGGAGAGAGAAAGTGAGAGAAAGAAATTTTCTATCAATTTAGTATTATCTCATTCTTGTTTGTACATTTAGGAAGGTTGGCCACTCACATTCACATGAGAGCGTAAATTCATGACATCAGTAAAAACCATACACATTCACATTCACCTATTAAACTCTCCACACTTTCACTCGGAGAAAGTACAGAAAACTGACCCCAGTCGCCGTCACACGTCAATCCCTTGTCAAAATATGGGATGGTGTTCTTTAGCTAAAGAACACATGTTCGAATCAAAATTGAGAATATCAACATTTTGACATTTCCACGTCACTTTCCCCTCACACACACACACACTGTACACTGCGACACGGGTATGTGTGAGGCATAAAATACAATGACATCATTCCATTCACAATCGGAGGAAGGAGGGAGGAGGAGGGCGGAAGGAGAGATTATGAAAAATAACAAACAAGAATGAGTGAATGATGAAAGAAGGAGAAAGTGTGGAGGCGGGTAAGGTTTTTTTCCACTATCATTGGTGAAAGTTGAGGACACAATTCATAATATTATTGTTGCTCCTGGCTTTTCCCTGGCCCTAGGAATTTGATTCATAAAAATATTTCCCCGTTCAAAAAATCCCACATGTTTTTTTCTTGTGTGTCAGACATTCCGAATCGAATATCATCCTGCCTACGCGTGTTCCGTCTGAGAGTTGAGGTAAAAATAGATTAAGAAGAAGAAGAGTTTCCAATTACCACTTTCTCCCCTCCCCTCCTCGAAACGAAATGAGCCCTCAAGGATTAGGGTGAAAAGAGGCGGGAGGAGAAGGACGATCACGTGTTTATTGTCCAAGTTCCAGTAATTGGGATTGACTGGTTTTCTCCCTCTTTCTCTGTGTGTACACATTGACTTTCTCCAGTTACTTTATCATATCATCAAACATTTTCTGGAGGAGGAAATTGGACAAAGAAATAAAAGTCGTTCTACAATACTTTGCGGTTCAAAATGTGTTTTTTTTGGAAAATTACAATCTTCTTTTTCAATATTTTTTCCTTTCCCCCTTTCCTCCTACGTCCTTTCTCTTTGAAGAAGAAAGTTTCCTTTCCCTTCCTTTGAGGGTTTCCAAGACACTCTGGTGGGTCTGTGACACCATCACTACTATACAAACCCCAGGAGGGCTTTATTGTATTGTTGTTGTTGATGACGTATGCTTGTTTCTGGATAATTGTCAAAACAGACATTGGACATTGTTGAGCTTTTTTTATTATAAAAATTCAAATTTCCAAAAAAATTGAGGGTGTAGACAATCCCCAGAAATTTGTGTGTGTTTTTTTTCTGAATAGAAACTTTTTTTCTATTTGCATTTCACATCTCTTTTATTTTGAAGACTGTGTGTGTGTTGACAGAGAGAGAGAGAGAGAAGAAAAGAGAGCGTGAACTACAACGGGTCTCCTCTCACGTCGTCCTCCGTGTCTCGTCAAATGCCCGCTCCCACATTTTTTTATTATTACTAAATGTCAAACCGCATGAATGTTCCTTCGCTCTCCCCTCCCGGTTATAAAAATAACATTTATGCAATCAAAACTATATTCGATGTAGATACAACGTTATGCACAGTTTGTCTGCCTTTCTCTCCAATTGATCATTCAACCCACTATCCTGAAGTCCTGTGTGTGTGTGTGTGTGTATTTTCAATATCAATTTCAAAGAGATTGTTCGTATAAGTACATAATGTATACAACTTTCTCATCTTTTTCTTTCATATTCAATCTTTCTCTTCTTCTTTACAGTCCTCGTCTGTCAGATTTTTTTTTCAAGTATTTTTTCCAACATTTCCTCCAGCAACTGAAGACCTCTCCCCTCCACACACACACACTCTCTCTCTCTATCTTGCATGGGATGTACATACAAGCCTACATTGCACTGCACTGCACATACACAATATATAATAATAATGTGACAGATGAAAGATAAAAAAAATTTCATTCCCCCCATTCAACTCTCAGCTGCTGTGACAAAATTGAGATTGGTGAAAAGGAGAGGAAGAGAGACTGTTATGATCATTATGTACACACACACATTTTATGTATTTTTTCGCTCCAAAATTCCTTGCATTAATTTCCCTTTGCTGTTGCTATTGCATACTATCTTTTGTTGTTCTGTACATTTTTTCCTCTAAAATTGAAATTCTCTGAGGACTGAGGACTGAAGAGTGAAAATGGATTGTAGGAAATGAAGACGGATTAACGTACACAATTTTATTGTATTGTTGGAATTGGACTGTTGGAAATAATTTTCGTCCATTTTCTCCATTTAAAAGTATATTTTAACTATTTTAGACTATCCTGATTACACTGTCAAGTCGCTCTCCATCCTTCTGTAAATCACTTTTGTGTGTGCCTGCACGTGTGTGTGTGCTTGTGTGTGTGTGCTGTGTTTTGGGTAAAGAGATTCCAGTGTGCCTTGAATTGACTAAAAAGTTTTTTTTTGTCTTTTGTTTGTCGGCCCAACTGCCACGAGGGAAGAAAGGAACAAGAAGTTTTTTAATTCCACACACACACGTATAACTACACTGTGTATACACATGGAGAGACACACAAATTTCCGCCAACAAACAACAACGTCTTCATTCCTTCCAAGGTCAGAGTATATTTTTTAAATAGAATTTGAATGTGACTCTCTCTCCCTCTTTCTTTTCTTTGGCGTCTTTGGAAGTTGAGCGTCAACGACGACGACGGTGAAAAGAATAAAAAGGGGAGATTTGAATAGGTGAAAAGACAAAAGAGTATTAAAGACTAAAAGGGAGACTACATACACAGAGACTCGATTTTGATGTTAAAGTTTAAATAAAAAAATACACACACGTTCATCCGTACTCTCTCTTTCTCTCTACGTCTCTCTCAGAATAATATATTAAATGTGGGTATAATGAACGTTTCATAATTTTCTTTAATGGGTTCAAAAGTTTTTAGTCCCTGTTCATTGGAAGACAAAGGAGGATGGGGAGGGACGGGAGGGGAGGAGGAGGAGAACAAGTTTTCCAAGACTTTCTCGACGGATGGGATGGAGGTGAAGATAATTTCAAAGTCAATGTCTGTCTTTCTGGATTTTGAAGACGGAGAAAGTGGGGAGGAGAGAGAAAGAAGGACGTGGAGTTTAATTGAATTAGATTTGTTGTCATTAATCGTGCCCAGTGACTTGGTTTCCAATCAACTGACAACTGAAGTTGATGCTGGTCCTCCTCCTCCTTCACACCCTCCCTCTCTCCCCCCTCCTCTCTCTCTCTCTGTGCGTGTGTGGAGGGGAGTGCAAAGGGGGAATGGGAGAGTATTAAAGGATTTGTGAGTTATTTTGCACAAGTTTGTCCCAAATTACCTAGATATAACCCTTGCATACATTATCCACAAGGGAAGAGAGAGGAAGTGTGATATGTATGCAGGAGGATTCCTCCATTAAACTCTGATTGTGTGTGTGTGTAGTGGAAGTGTTAGGTATAGTATCCTTGCTCTACATTATATCATAGACACTCGGATGTTCAGAGGAGGACGAGCACCCATGGAAGAGAGAGAGTGTGTAAAGCTGGAGTAGTTGGGGTAGGAGGGTTCCAACCAAGGTCAAAATTGAGATAGTGACGTTCCGAGATTTCTGAACATTCACACACACCGAGTTGAGAGTCCCTCCGCTTTCTCTCTCTCCCACTTTCACCCTCTCTCCTGTTATTATTTGTATCTTTTATGCTTCGCTCTATACACACTCCGTTTTTACAGGCAACTTGCCAAACATTTCACAGAACCGAACATCATACATTATAACCCCCCTCCTTTCTCTCTCTCCCTCACACACACACCCTCCTAGCGGATATACCTAGTGTTTTGTTGGTGGATGAAAGTTTTTGGCACATGAAAGTCTGTAATATTATTAAATGTAGTGAAAGCATGTCAGGGGAGGAGGAGGGAAGAGAGAAGATGAAAGGAAGGTCTTGGTTGTGCTAAAAACGTATAATATACTTTCACCAGAATTATGGTAGAATTAATATTAATCATGATTGGACGACATGTATACTAAACTAATTGAAGGTTAGTTCTCCCTCTCTGTACTATCTCTTTCACACACACACGTTTTCCGGCCAACCACAAATTTTCCAAGAAAACTTTCCCCAAAAGGTAGAAAGGAGGGAAAGGTATCAACAACAAGGCACATTATATTTCATCTCTCTAAATTATTTAACAACTTTGATCTTGTCTCTCTCTCTCTCTCTCTTCCTCTCCCTACGTGTGTGTGTAATATGGATAAGCTGTTCAAAGTTACTATTATTACTTTTCTATCCTACATTTCCGCAGCCGGAGGAGAGGGATCATGTCACTATTTTTCTGTATTATATTTATATTAAGGAGACTCAATTTGTGAGTCTCTGGAGGAGGAGGGAAGGATCATGGAGAAAATTGTCCATGGATCACATTGGAATTATGAAGTATGTACCCGAGGATCCACACACACACACAGTTAATTTGGAATCATTGGGGAGATTAAGATGGTAGAGAATGATGCTTAAATTGTTTAAGAGAAAATAGAGTTTCACTGTTACAGCATATTAGGCCAAAAATTGGTATAATGTACACACACACGCACACACAACGAGGATGCTGTGGATGTGGGGAATTAGATTACTCAGTTCTTAGTACAGGTGGAGGGAAAATGATGGTAGGGATAAGACAAGACAAGAACAAGACAATTCAGCTCTGAATTTTTGATTAATTCAAAATTTTCAAGAATGAGAAGCAGAGAGGAGAGGCCCTTAGGGAGGGAGAGAGATGGGACGGCAACTAATTTCGTTAGGGAAATCAATCTACTGACATGTGCTGGTGAAAGCTGGTGAAAGGGAGTCAGTCTCTTATTTTACTGTCGTCTGCCGTGTGGAACTTGTTTGTAGGGGGAAATGGGTGAAAAAAATGTCAACTCTGAATTTAGTTTTTGAGAATTTCAAATTCTATAAATTAACATGGCAGGAGACAATAGGCAATTTTTAAATTTTCCCACCGTCCAGCTTTACTTTCTCTTTGATTGTTTAGTGCAATGTAGTCCTTGAAAATATTTTTCTGTTTTTTTAAAAGAGAGAAATTCTTCCTCATGAACCTTGCACTTTGACCTTTCAAATTTTTAGCAAACTGCACATTTACCTAACGACCTCCCACTTTCCCAAATGAAATGCCAAGTACTTAATTGGCAAATAATTTAATTGCACTTGTAAATATTTTTTGTTGTTAAAAAAAATTCGGAGAAGTCCTTCCAAATTGACTTTTCACAGAAAGGCAAACAAAGTCCGCCTGACTTTCTCCCTCTCTCATTAGTCTCAACATCAAAGAGGACAAGTTTAAAACTTTTTTTTAGAATTAATCACATTCAACAACACACACACACAAACACGTATGGAGAGAGAGAGAAGACAAGTTAAACATAAATTTCATTTTACATTTGGAGAAAGAAGTGCATGAAGAGGAAAATGTGTCACAACTTGACTCTGGCAACCTAGGTCGTTTAATATTAATTACACGTGGAGAATTTCTGTGTGGCACTTTTTAACCCCATCTTCTCCTACCGAGACACACACACACAGGCACACACAGGGAAAGCAGGGGGAGAAAGCAAGTGCATCATCTCTTTTCTTTGCGTCATACACCCTTCCCCTCATCTTTATGATACAACAACAAATGACAACCAAGAGACCCAGAGAGCAAGGCTAAGAAAGAGAAAGCAAGGGATAGAACCCCCTCGTCCACAGTTCATCTAGGGAGAAAGTCATGGAGAGAAAGAAGGAGACAAGTCAACAACAAGAGAGAGAGAGAGAGAGAAGAAAAAAAATAAATATACGACCACCATCCTGGGTCATAAATCGCCAACTGATCTCGCTGTCTCCTCCAACATTTTTCCGTGTAGGGCCGAAATACACACACACGTACATCCCGAGAAAGAGAGAGAGAGGCCTTCAACTTGATAATATTCTTGCTCCACACTATTATTACCGTGTGTGTGTTTGTGTGATGTGACCCATAATAAATGAGATCAAGATAATAGAAAACTTCATCATCGCATCGTCTGATGCGGTGTCCTCTCCTCCGTCTCCTCCTCGAATTTGCTATCTAATGTCAAAATGTTGGGATGCCCCTGAATTCAGGTCATTCGGCTTACCGCCGTGGCTGCTTTATCAAAGAAAAACCTAATTAGCTAGTTGTTCCCCTCTCATCTACTCTCTCTCTTCGTGTGTGTGTGTCTTACGTAACTGACAATGCATGGCTTGGCTCGATAGGAGTCTTATGGAATAGAAATAGTTAAATTATCGTTAAATGAATCCTTAATTGGTCCTTTAGCTCCCAACATCCAACATTGGCCGTACATCATCCTCATCTGTTGTCTCTCTCCCTCTCTCTCTTGTACACATAGGGATATTTGCGTGTCTGAGACTTTTGCGTGTGTGTGGTGTGTTGGTATGGGGAAGAATGGTGGATGAAGAGGGAGGGGTAATCAATTAATTCAGTTATAGCTTCTCCCTACACACACACACATTGCACTACATCCTCTAATCCCTACTGATGTGTCAATATCTTGTTCCCTCTTTTTAACTGATACATTGCAATATCCCACACACACACACACGCGCGCGTGTGTATGTACAAAAACCTCCTGGAGAGAAGGAGGAGAGTCTTAATTCAATTCCTGACCTTTTCCACGAAGACGGGTTAAACTCAAGTTGACTTGTCGTCGTTGGGAGGAGGGAGGAAGAAAGAAGAGTCAAACAATTAATTGAGCACATAATTAGTATCCTATTCAAAAACCCCCACACACTTAATACTATTATTAGTCAAGTCAAGTAGGGAGAGAGACTAGAGAGAGGAGGGTGTGTGTGTGGAGGAGCACGTGTCAAATGTGAAATTAGGAGAATGACCATGAGAATGACAAATGACTGCCTTGGATTCCAGGTTTTTCTTTATATCCTGCCTGGAGGAGGGAAAAAGTTTATCGTTCGACTGCATGTGTGATGAT
Organism: Pygmarrhopalites habei; assembly: GCA_009870185.1. Taxonomy (NCBI): domain Eukaryota; kingdom Metazoa; phylum Arthropoda; class Collembola; order Symphypleona; family Arrhopalitidae; genus Pygmarrhopalites; species Pygmarrhopalites habei. Next base: position 9,955 of record WJFB01002349.1, read on the forward strand.
GATTTCTTTTTATGACCAGTCTGGACTCTTCAACTCCTGTGTGTGTGTTTGTGTTTTGGTCTGAGAAAGAGGGAGGGAGAGAGTGTGTGTTTATGTGATAATAATATTACAGAGTCTTATTTCTTTCCCTGCCATGCCATGCCGTGTGCATAAATGTCTGTCGGCCCAAGAATAACTCTCGGCTCTAACTCTTATTTTAGTTTTTATGATTATTGTATTGGAATTACGGGAGTGGATTTAACCCACACACACATCAAATGTGGCTATTGCATTTTGAGAGAGAGAGAGAGAAGTTGACCGTCAGTATTTGCGACCACAAAACTCGGGTGCGTTGCACACAGGAAAAATGAGTTTTCGTGTGAACTCTCGACTCCAGAGAATGACTTTGAAGTGAGGGAGAGAAAAATTATCTGTGGTTTCTCAAAACCTCGTTAGTGACAGCGACACTGGTTAAAAATTCTGTGCAACGTACACACACACAATGTGAGTGTGTGTGATTAGTTGTGTATAAAAATAATAATTCACAGCAGTTTACATCCGGGATGGACATGCAAGGAGAGAATGCAAATACGTTGACCTTTCCCTCTTCCTCCGTGTGTGTGTGCTTGTGTGTGTGTATTGTTTGTGTGTGTGCTTGTGTGTGTGTATTGTTTGTGTGTGTGCTTGTGTGTGTGTATTGTTTGTGTGTGTGCTTGTGTGTGTGTATTGTTTGTGTGTGTGTGTGCTTGTGTGTGTGTGGTCGGGCTGAGGATTTTCTTGCACAGGAATACAGGATGAAAGCGCGTAATAGGGATAATAAAACAAAAGGTTAAGATCATGTTCCGGACAACAGAAAAAAACAGTTTTAATTAGTAATAAATTCTGATGATGATATTCATACTTGGTAGTCTCGCCGGGTATTTTCTGAATGACCATACGTATTTTATTGTGGGGATAGATGAAATGACAAGAATTTTATCTGGTGAGCAGTATTGAGTCGTATAATGTCTCAAATTATTCGTCGTATTTTGTTGGAGGACATGAGAAGAGGTTGTAAATTTCAGCCGAGTTATAGAAACGTTAAATTCCTCTGTAATTAATATTTTATTCATTGGCTAGACTTTTATACTTGCCAGAGAGTGGACTCGTCTACTGTGTGTGTGTGTTTGTGTGTGTGTCTCTCAATGCCGGACATGCCGAATACTGAATAAATTAAAACGTAACTTGTTTCCCCTCTTCATTACTTGTCACCACTGCTTTGGATGGTGTGTGGACGTGTGTACGGGTCATCATCACTTAAATTTTCATGACATTCGACCCTCCACAACTCTGAACAGATGTGTCGATGCGAGAAAGAAGAATCCTCTATTTTTATTTTATATTTAATTCTATTTTGAAAACAACATCGGAAAATCCTGGATTTGTCCATCAAAATAGAAGAAGATTTCTATTCCCCTGCTTTAATTATGCTTAATCCTTACAAATACAAATGAAAATTGGATTTTTGTACTTACTTTGTCATGCTGTGAGGATAAAGACGATCTCGTTTTAATTAATCAGCTGCAGTTGCTGTACACTTTACGTTTGTGTGTGGGTGACGTTTGGAAGGTCAATTAAGGATTGTCTGATATTAATTGTTTTCTACAGAGAAAGAAGACCAAGAATGAAGACAAAAGAGATAAGGTCAGGATCGGTTGTGAATTCAGTCCAGCTGAAGATTTTCAGTGAAAATGTCAAGACTTTTTTTGTCACGTGGTTCCTTCACTGACATTCCCTCATGTTTAATTACAATTCAATTCTTCGGATCAGGAAGGACTTTTCGTAAATAATCACTGTAGTAATTATGTAGAGATCACCAAATAATGATATTTGTTTGGTCAGGTGACTCACCTGACACAAAATTTGTCCGTTAAATTTTCAAGAGTCACAATTTTCGATTACTTTTCACATCCACGAGAAAAACTTCGAAGAAAAGCGAGAGAGAGAATGACAAGAATAATTTTTAAAATTTAAGAACTAAGTAGAATTCCTTGTAATTATCAGAGCAAAAATATTTAATTTCGTTAGATCGAATTAGATCTACAATTTTTCGTTTACTTCGATTTGAATTTGATTTCGAATTGAGAAGGAGGAGGATTTTTATATTGTTAACAGCACAAAATATTCGATTAGAGAAATTCCGTTGTCCGATAAAAATTCGTTAATCCAATAGTAATTCTTTTTTGATGATATCACAATTTTTGTGTGTCGTAAAAATATATTTAATTTACACAATTCTCTTCTGCACTTCTCTTCACAGTTCCTCTGTCTCGAAATTGAGGGAATTTGGAAAGAGAAAAAAGTTGAATTTTTCCTCTCACTGAGTGACAAGTCCAGAGTGACTAGTTGTGTTTTTGTTCAGTGTGTGTGTGTGTGTGTCCGGAGCCCCCACCACAAATTTTGTCCTCCTCCTCCTCCTCTCTCCTGTCTTGTTGTAGTCTTCTCCTCTCCTCGTCTACTTTGGTGCTGTGGCCCCGTTTTACTACTCGTGATTTGTTTCCAGTTCCATGAAGTCATCTGACTGGCCCTCTGTTCGGTCGGAAAACGAATACACAATAATGTCTTCAAGCCCTATAGATTTATCGTGTGTTCGTGGGAAATGGTAACACAACACACAGGCAGGCAGGCACACACACTCTCTCTGCCATAACAAGGATAGGTAAAAGTCGTGTGTGTGTGAGAGAGAGAAATATGTATAACCTTCCCCAGTATCATCCATGAAGAGTCATACGGATTGTGAGGGAGAAAGGGTGGAGAGGCTGTACATACACACACACAGCTGAATTAAAACGTACATACGGGAGGAGGAGGGGATGGGGAAAATCGGAAAAAAACGAGGATGACGAGTGGGAATCGCGCCAGCTATTCGAGAAGGACAGTCGAGTCGTTCCGAGGATCCGGGTACGGGTTCTGAGGGGTGAGTCGGGTGTGCCGAGAGGGAAAACAGGCGAGAGAGAGAGAGAGAGATGGAGGGGGGATGGAGCGGGGAAAGCGGGGAAACGGCAAGAACCAAGGGAAAAGTCGGGGGGGCTGACGAGGAGAGAGAGAGAAGCAGCCACCATCAAACCGACCAACCAAAGAGGAAGGCTGAGGATGTGTGAAACAGCCTCGCTCTCTCCTTACTCAACGTCATTCATAGTTACCTAGGAGAAAATATCGACCAATGTACCATCAGCCTTTCTCCCTCCCTCCCATTGTGTGTGTGTGTGTTCCCTCATATATATAAAGAGAAAGCTGTCAAAGAGAGAGAGCCCGGATCTGGCTGGTTTTCTCTATTCTTATACGTCTCTTGTATGTGTGTGTGTGTGTGTTGGGTTGGCCCACTGCCTTCGCCTTCTCAACACACACACACACAGCTGTACTGTACAGCTATGAGACACACACACACGCTCTCTGTTTCTCAGTGTAGTTGTAGCTGCTCTTTTAATGCCTTGTGTAATCTGTGTATAACAAAATTCCGTACACACACACCAACAACTAAGCCCTACATGTATGCCAGTAGTGTGTGTGTGTGGAGGGAGATGCCCTAGTGCAGACTCTCTCTTTGTGTGTGTGTGTGGCGTGTGTGTATAGAGTATGCTATACGTGATTGGGTATTCAGCAAAGATCGATTTTTCCATTGTTTTCAGTCCTCATCATTCCCAACACGAGCACTGTTCTCTCTCTCTTTCTCTCTCTGGACATTCTAGGGGGAATAGAATGGAACATCTCTCCACACACACACGCTCTCTCTCTTTCTCTACCCACTCTGCTGTGTCTTGGGCATTCCACACTATAGTTTGTATGTAGACTGACAAGTCGACCTATATTTTGTATATCCTGTCCATGTATTGTCATGCAATGCAAAAAAGTTTCTCTCCCTCACACACACACATACACACACAAGAGAGAGAGAGAAGGGAGGGAATACCGGGCATGCGACTGTTAGGAGTCATGAGGCACCATGTGCTATGATCCAAAGTTTGAGTCTTCCTTGCCCCACACAACACAAACAGAGGAACAACCAGCTGTCACTGTCTGTTCGGATATCAATAAAGAAAGGGGTGTGTGTGTAAGTGAGAGTGTGTGTGTGTCTGGAAGAGACAAGACAAAGTCGAACGTGGAAGGATCGTCACAAAGATTTTCTAGTTTAAACGTCACATTTGTGTGTGTGTGTGTTGTCTTCTCCCCTCCCCAAAGTGTCATTCTGCTCCGGGCTGTTGATTGGTTTGGTTTTCCTCCCAGCCTTCAAATAACCGTCCATCTCATCTCCCTCTTTCTGTGTGTGTGTGTCTCCCATTTAATTCGTCACGATGACTGGGATCATCATTACAATGTACATCAACTACCAAAACTCGGGAGAAAGCGTGTGCTTGTTGTACATTGTAGGAGAGGGGAGAAAGGAATGGAATGACGACATGGAACATTTTCTGCCGGTGATGTGACGAGATGATGATCCCGCCATGACCGTCCCTCTCCTCCCCAACCACACACACACACTACACACTACACTACACACACGCCACACGCACACTTACCGCCACTGAGAGGAAGAATGAAGGTAGACCTTAACCTAAGGGACTAAGAGAGACAGAGATGATAAAACCTTGTCCTTCTCTTCCACCCAGAGAGGAGGACATGGTTCAAGCCGCCTCCAAATAGAAAAATGTGTGTGTGTGTGTGTGTAAGGTAGTGTGTCTCATATAGTAAAAGTGGAGAAGCAAGAGAATCCATGTAAAACACCATTCCTCTATTAGTCCTGCTTTCTCTGTACTTCCGACTGTAGAGTAGAGAGTCGTATAGGGTGGGTGATAAAGGAGAAAACGAAAACTTTCTTTTTTTGGGGTAGTCGCTTTCTCTCTCTCTCATCTAAATTCTTTGTTCCCGAGTGTGGACCCCACTCTCCCACATTATTGTACATATCTATTGTAATGTACAATCATTCTCTAATCTTTCTTTCTCTATGTACAAGGTCGACTCAAGCCACTACGTTGTGAGAGGAGTACCCGGCCGCCAGTCCGCTTTCTCCTCCTCCTCCTCCAGTAGTACCAGTAGTGGGAATACATATATATCTATATACATTCTTTTCCCCCGCCGTCACCATCACCGCCAACGCAAAACAATATCCAAGGCATCCTCCTCTCTTTCTCTTCTTTTCTTCTTCTCTGTTCCCATAATAAAAAAAAACTTTCAACTTTTTCCTCTTTTTTTATTTCTTCTCCATTCTCCTTAGCCATACCTAAATGTACACCATATACTATATTGCGTGTGTGTGTGTGTCCTTAATATCTCTCGTTTTTCTAGGGTAGTTCTCCAACTCAATGTCATTCTCCAAATTCTCTCCCCCTCTCCCTCTCTCGCTTTCTTTTCACGTCTCCATAATAGGACAAGTACATTTTTTGGACATGATTCCCAAGTCCTCTTGCCTTTTTCCATTTACCATTTCTCCTCATTTCAATACGGCATGGGATGTGGCGTGTGTGTGCGGATGTGTGTGTGTGTGACAGTGTCATAGGTATGTGTAGTGTACTGTTTTTAATTTAAGATTAACACCAGCACACCCTCTTTTGTGTGTGTCTCTTGTCTTCTGTTTTCCCTTTTTTCTCCACCATCCTTTCTCCTAATGCTCTTCATCTCATTGACGCTTACTTTGTCTCATGACGGAGAAAGAAGGAGAAAGGAGGAGAAAGGAGATGTGGTGAAGAGGGAAAACTTTTTATATTTATTTGTACATCCATATAAAGTAGGGCATAAAAAAGGCATCTGCTCTCCTCCCTCATTATCAGCATCTTGTCTTTATGTGCTTTTCAAAAAAAAGAGGAGAAGGATGGTTATACAATATTTATTTACTCTTGTCTTTCTCCGACTCAATACACACACACACATACAACACACCACACAGAGAGCAGGACGTGTGCGTGTGTGTTTGGAGAAGGGTACATCCAAGCCAATACAAATATTTGTAAACTTTTGGTGAGAGGAGACCAAGGAGAGAATCAAACACCGGAGGATAGAAAATCTGGGAGGAAAGAAAGAGAAAGTGAAAGGAGGAGGAAGGAGATTTGAAATCCGAACTTGAGTAATCATCATCAAAATGAAAAAGAAGAAGAAACGAAGAGATGAACATGAACTGAGACGAGTGTAAACTTGTAAAGGGGAGTAAGGTTCATCCCAGAGATTTGTACTCCACACAAAAAGGAAAAGGAGAAGATCATATGTTGTTGTTGTTCTGTGTACAGGATGGATTTTCAAAAATATTTTTCCTAACGGTCAACACACACACACATACTAAAGAACAACAAGTAGGACGTCAATGAAAGGATTTTATTTGTGTGAGTAAATATTATTTACCCCGATCTGAAGAAGGATTGGACAAGAGTACAACTTGAAGTTCTTTTGGGAATTATGTAATATTAAAGTGAAAAATTAATAACATATCGTAAAGTATCTTCTCGTTCTCTGTCCACAATTTTATGATTGTACAAAATGAGTCCCATATTTATTAAAAGACCCACTTGGTGGACAATTACTTACCCCCCAAGAAGGGAACTTGAATAGTAAAAGTTATGTACTAAAAGTACTAAAGTACAAAAAGCTTAGATGTTAAAAAGATGTGAAAAGAGTAACCATCAAAATTTGGAAAATTCTCCCTGCGGCCCTCTCACCACGAAAACCATCATAATATTAGAATGGGATGGTAATAAGAATATAGAATGGAGCACTGAAAATTTAAGTACGACTCCAGTTTTTGTCCTCCTTCTTCTTCTACTACCAGTAAATGATTCGCTTGTTTCGCTCCATGCATAAAATGAAAAGTAAATATTGTACATGCTCACAGATGGTTGACAACAACACAGACACACACACACACACACAATGCAAGAGAGAGAAAGGGAGTGAGTTGCATCTGAGGATAAAAGTCCTGGAGGAAATGAAGAAGAAGTACTGGAGTATGATGTGATGTAGCTTTAATATTTAATTATAAACAAGGAGGGGGTATGTCATCCTGTAGCATCCATAGGCATTTTTTAATTATAAAGGTTTTTTCATAACTTATTGTTATGAAAAGGACACCAGAAGGGTGATGCACACAGGACTTGGCCAGTTTTACAGGATTTTAAAGAAAAACAATTACTTCGGTCTTGTCTCCAGGTCTCTTAAATTTTTAGAAACGACAGATGAAATTATTTTAATACTCAGTGCAAGTAATCATAAGTAAAAGTGTTTCTTAAAAGATGACAAACTTCCTTGCAATATTGTTAAGCTTCAACGCCACTTGCTTTTACTTTGTGATTCCTTTTGGCACTCTGGTCAGGAATTTAAATTAATTTCGTGTATGACGGTAAGCGGCGTCGAAGTTCAACAATTTTGTGTGAAAAGTGCAAAATACGGTATAAATTCATTTTTGCTTCAAAGTTGAATTATCAAAATTTTTGAACTTTTGAAATATATTTTTCAATGAAAAATTTTCATAGCCAGAGGTCTCAAAGAACAGATTGGTTCGAGTTGGGCGCTGTTCACCGGACTACTCTGAATACTTTCTTTACTTTCTCCACTGTCAATTCATTCTTCCTCTGGAGTTTTTGATTGACGGAGTAAGGAAAGTACTGGAAATAATTTAATTGAGATTCATGCGAGATTTGAGAGGGAATTTGTCTCACAGACTAAAATGTCAATAGTACATTTTTGGGGTGAAGATGGACTATTTTTGCCCATTTTGAGGAATAAGATGATTTTTTTCACAATTTTAAACTTTACTAGAACATAGGGAAGAATAGTGAAAATGAATATTTTGTCAATTTATAATTTTCCCATTTCTACTACCAGTCAAAAAAATTATTTTGACATGCAAGATATCTTATCACACTTCTTTCTCTTTCTTTGTCTTTTTTTCCTAGGTTGAAGATCAAAAATGACTATCCAAACTACCTTTCATTCCTAACTGTTATGCTAAACTGTTTGTGGATGAAATAATATGACATTTAATAATGACAACAATCAGAAAAATTGAAGTAACACAAATTAGACAAACGTTACTTTATTGTAGAGGAAAATTTGTGTGAAAGACTCGTTCGTTCATTGACACTAAGAATGTGTGTAGTTGTTGTGAATACTGTCAAAAATTAAGATTTTTTGACCTTGGACAATCCTGAATATTTTGGGTATGAAGGAACACAAATAGAGTTTAATTGTGTTGAAGAGAGTGGAAAAGAAAAACATGTTGAAATAGTTAGGATGCAGGCTTAAACTCCCACGATGAGAAAACCGGCTCCATTTCCATCTGTAGGAAGACTGCACTTACAAAGACCATTCATATTGGAAGGCTCGACTGATATAAAGTCTTTTTAGAGATATTTAAACTACAAAAACATTTTGGAAATTACAAAAGTTTATTACAAGAAAATCCAGACTGATTCACTGACTGTCCCTCTTTGTCACTTTTAAATGGGGATGAAAGATAAAATCCAGGTACAGGTCTTAATAAAAATTAGCCGACTTTCTTTCTCTCTTCTTATCTTTGAACATTGTCATTTTAACAAATTTTCATTTATTTTTATGTATCCAGTCCCACATCCTACAAAATATTCAGGATGCAACTGTCACCGTCGATCTTCTCAAACTGGCCAGGGAGAGACCCAGACGGGATGGCCGGCTTAAATTGGCTGTCGATGGTAATTTAATTATGCAATGTAGATTGATTTTTTTTAAAAAAAAAATACTGTTATACAAAATACAAATTAAAGTATTTCAACTACAGTTTGTACTAATGATGATATTCCTTTTCAGGAGAAAACTGCCTGGACCGTTTGTATGGGGGATATTATCCAGGTTCTATTTTTGATCATTTTGAAAGTTTCCATTCAAGCTCTATTTACTTACATTCAATGTTTTGACGAAAGAATGTAAATAAATATTTGGGATTATAGATTGGATATGCGGAGGCCAATTTGATAAAATGGTACAAGTCAAGTTGACTCTTTTCAGAACATTAAATTGACAATTCATTAGTACAAAGTATTTTATTTTATTTATCCATTTTATTTTTATTTAGTTTCAATTTCTTCGCAACTTCTCACTTGTCGTTCAAAATTCCAATTTGGATTTAGGTAATAAAATCTTTTAATACATTTTATTTTACTGTAAAGTGTGTTTGATCAAGTTTAATTAATCATCTCTATATCCTGTCAATTATTAGTGGTGTTCTTCAATGGAACTAACGAGTCTGATCGTAGCACTGAGGTTCTTAATCAGTATCAAGAAACATGTCGGCTTCTTGAAGAAATATCCAAACACGTTAATACCAAAAAGAAACCTCCTCCAAAGTACTTTATTTATAGTGTATTTAGAAATAAATATTATCATGAAATCATCATATTAATTCAAAAATGTACAAATTATGAACAGGATATGGTGGGTGCCTCCGGCATATTTGCGGTAATTTTTCATAATTTTTAATTCACAATTTTTGAAATTAATCTCATCTGCTCGTAGTACAAAAAGTAATGTTATCATTATGTTTTCCAGGTCAGCTCTGAGACTTACTTTTCGTTTGTTGGACATGAAAACAATGGTACAAACCATTTCAGTTACTGATAATCAGTATTGAACAAGTTTCTGACCATATTTTTTTCATATACGCTTTCATGAAAAAATAAGATGACGTTGACTGACCACCACAAGGACATCACTCGTTTTTGCCAAAGAAATAAATTCCATGGAATCATTGGTAAGTAATTGGAGTCATTTGAACTATATTGTCAAACTTTACTCTACTCTACATTGTCTACACTGTCCACTATTAATTGATCTTTCCATTTTTTTTACGCTAGAAAAAAACATAATTGATCTAATTATCACTGAATTTTTTTGACACTGAAAAATAGCGGATGACCCAGAGTATTTGGTGTTTGATTCATCAAATCGATATTTTTCTGCTCAAAAATTGAAACTCACCTTTAAGGGCTCCCTTGAGACTGTTGAGAGTGAGTATTTCTCTCTGAATTTTTTAGATACTAGAGTATATATTTTTATTTTTAGAATAGGAATTCTTCAATATTGATGACAAATTTTTTTTGCGATTTCAGTAAAA
>WJFB01002350.1:0-20023 GCA_009870185.1 Pygmarrhopalites habei
TAAATAGGCATTTAAATATTTTTTAAAAATCTAAAACGTCGGTATATGATAGATTGAATGGTCTAGTATTTTATCCGAAACATTTCAGACAAAAATTCGAAATCATACCCGACTAAGGTCTGAAACGCTAGGTAGGGAACGAGTCCATATCAGACAACGTTTTTGTTTAATGAGCTTCTCAAAACTGCAAGAAACGGTTGGAACCATCCGAAAACATCCGAATTTTGAATCCAGTTTATTCTTTGGATGGAAAAAGACTTGATTTTAGTTTTGGAGAGAGAGAAAAATTGTTGTGGAAAAAGGAACAAGAATGGAATGACAATAATAATCGTCTCAAACTATACAATCATCTCGCTCAATGACAAGCAAGTTTATTACAATTCTTCCTATCTTTTCATCCCTTTCATCTGGAAATTGTGAAAAGAAAGGATAATGACAAAGATGTTCCAGTCCAATATCTTTTATCTCATTTTAACATGACTACACCATGAAAAGTACTATGTACCTCCTGAGTGTGGTTTTTGAACCAGAATCTTTGTTGGTCAAGTCAAAGGGTTTGAAAGTTTTAAAAAACTACTTCTATTTGAAGTAGAATGGATTTTAACTGTAAGATTACACCTTGTATTATAATACACGAGGGAAGTTAGACGGAGATTGTCCTTTTTGAAAAGTTTGTTCATGACTGGAGGAGGAGGGAGGGGAGTCGTGCTATATAGATTAAAAAGTGTTTGTGACACATGAAAGACGCCTATATCTCTCCACTGGATTCTACATAGAATATTTATAGAGGAAGAATACGGATTTATTCTTGAGGGGCAGTAAAGAATGACACGATTAGCTCTGAATGTGATGCTCCGTAATGGTCCATACCTTCAACCCCCTTCCAAGACACACACACACGCACACACACATGAAAACTTTTTCTTTTCTCCTAAAGAGCCATAGTGCTTTTGTCCTGGATTTTTTCTGCTCTCTCTCTCTACATACCATCTACACGACTATGTCTATGTAGAGGAAAAGAATTAAAACGTGTGTCTTCCTCTTCCATTGTAAAGTAAAGTCTTGTTCCCTATCATCAATTCCTGGGTTTAGACAAAAGTCACAGAAGAAGACTTTTCGAAGGAAGAGAGAGAGAGAGAGAGAGATAAGAATCTCTTCATATATTCTGTATTGTATACATTCCTCATCAACATTGTCGACATCCTCCTCCTCACTCGCGTGGACGAGATCGTGAAGTATTCTCTCTCTCTCTCTCTCAGACATTTGAAAATCGATAGGTTCTTTCCCTCCTCCACTCTTCTTTGACCTTTGACTCTCACCATGTCAATCCTGGTCTCTCCTTTCCTTTCTTCTATCTACCTGAGAGATTGAACTGTGTTGTAATGTATTGTGACAAGATGTAGATGTACTACACACAGTTTGACATGGTTTACCTAGAAAAAATTAGAATCCCTCACACACGCACACACAAACACACGAGTGAATGTGTCTTTTCCAGGGCGAGATCCTGGAGAATGGGATTTTCCACTAGACACTCCATCTTGGTACGTCTTTATGTGTGTACGTATGAAAGAGAGAGAGAGCCTTTTAAAAATGATTTGAGTCAATCAAGTTTATCTTTCGAGAGTTCATGTTGAATGCAAATGAGACTTTTTTTTGTCTGGGAAATGACAACTTTGGCCTGTAGGTTTTGACTTTTCTGGGAAAAACAGCAGACGGATTTTTTATAAAAACATCCCAGTGTTTGTGTGTTCTTTCCTCTGGGATTTCATTCTCATCCTTCAGAAATGGAGGGAGGAGGGTTGAGAAATATTGAGGAGATCCAATTCGGCTATGGATCGTTGGTTCTCTCTTTGGATGGTTCCTACTTTTTTTCCTTGTGATGTTGAAACACAAAGTATACAGTACACAGGATGACTTTGAACCACACGATAATAATATTGTATATTGGGATGATTTATTTTTCCTTGTTTACTACAAGTACATCTACAGCCATGATGGGTGACTCTCTCTCTCTCTGTAAACAGGATGGGCGTCAAAATTCATTTACATTTTACACATGACACACCAGCAGAGAGAGAGCGTGCTTTTTATAGCAATTTCTTGATCATTGATGAAGGATGACTCGTTTTTTCGTACCTCCTCATCTCGACTACTTCAACACTTAAATTTCAGCTCTGGGGTTCCTAAACGCTTGTAGATACAAATTTTTACTTTATTTTTGTCAATCCTTTAAAAAATCCTTAAATTCTACTTTAAAGAAGGCAAGAGAGAGAATGTGTGCTATGGAAAGAGAGAGAGAGAGTAGAAAAGGCAGGGAAATGACAAGAGACAGGTATGACAGAGACAACCTCTTTGTCTTGTCCGTGTCAATTGGCCTGTCACTTTTTTCTGGTCATGATGTAATGGAAGGAGTGAAGAAATAGTATTATTCAAAATTGGAAAATGGAGAGAGAAAATTTGAATCAAAAGTTGGGAGTGGAGAAACGTTTGCGTGAACATGAGTCATTTAACTTTGTTAATATTCAAGTCTCTAGTATTCAAAGCAAAGCCATGGTAGGAAAAAAAGGATTCTGTTTTCTGTCTACTAGACTAACGTCATTAAATTGTAGGGAGAAGTATTCTGTGTAGAGAAGCCATAGATGAATATTGTAATGGAAGTTTCGTGGATTGTTCCTATCTCTCTGCAAAAAAACACTTGCTGAATGTATTAAAAGTTCTTTTGGAGTTTGGACAGAATAACTAAAGCAGTTTTTTCTCTCTCTCCATCTCTCTCTACACACACATCATCATCATCACGCTACTGCTCATGACACCTCCAGGACACTCAGCGTTAGCTAAAGAGAGTCTCTGAGAGTTTGACGTGTTGTTGAATCTGTAATATTCTGTCGTGTTTTGAATTTAGGTTTTAAATTACCGTATCTTCCACTCACACACACACACAAACACACACACTAGAGTGGGCTAGACTGTGCATATTCTGTAATCATATTAAATATCGGTGTTTTTTCAACACAGAGTAGTACAGGGATCTCATGCTGATCGTAGATGCAGAGGAGGATGAGAACCAAATGTGCAAATCTGACTTTTAGTTATTATGTTACAGAGATGAGGAGGAGGAAAAAATGGGGTTGACTCTCCGTGTGTTGGAATGTAGGAGAAGAGGAAATTTAATAGCTCCACAACATATTGTACTACACACACACAAGTGTGTGTGTATCTTTGTTTTGATTTTTTGAATTTTTTTCCCTCTTTTTTCTTGACACTCTTCTGTATTTCGTGTGGAGGAAGGAAGTGAGAAAATAGGCCTGTATTCCATTACACAATGGGCATAACATTGAGAAGTGAGTTTGTGTTATAATTTTTGACAATATTTTTCACTTGCAACTGTCAGTCTGGCATTTGATTCTCCTGTTTGGAGGGGATCACACCAACATTATCTTATGCGTGTGTGTTAGGGATGGAGGGATGTGAGAAAATGAGGGAGGAAAAACAATGAGATTATCACTTGTCTTTGATGAAAATTACTTGATTGCTCCAACACACACGCACACACACACAATCGTCCGATTGAGTGATTGACTGATGAGTGGACAATGTGTGAGTGAAGACACACACAGTTTTAACCGTTGTGACCTCGAACAAGGAAATTTTTACAATTTTTGTGTGAACGTCTGATGGGGTTTTTCTTTTGCCTTGTCCTTTCAAAAATGTGTGTTTAATGATAATATTTATAGGATCCTCTCCTTCTCCTCTTCTTGTGACTTTAGCATCTCATTCTATTGTCTCGTCTCACTTCACCTCAGACTCGACTCTCTCCGTGTGTGTGTGTGTCTCGTCGTTGAGTCTCCTCCTCGTCTTTGCTTACATTAAATTAAATATGTGAGTAATAATGTGTCTCCCTGTCTACACACAGACACACACACAGTTTCTGGAGTGTACTGTGGATTGTGTGTGCTTTGATGTGATGTGTGCGTGCGTGTGTTTTGTGTGTGTTTAAATAATAATACACAAGTTTATTATTTGCCTCTCTCTCTCTCTTCTTACTTTTTTTGAATGTGATATCTCCCACGGTATAGTGTACACAGACACACACACACAAAGAGAGAGAAGAGAGTTCTTTTAATATACGAAAAAAAGATATAGAGATACAACCATTTGTATCTCTCTCTCTCTCTCTTTCTGTGTGTCTTTCTCTCAGGGTAATGCAATGTTTGCTCAACACTAGGAGTTTGCTGTTTTTTATAGCGTGTCTCTAACTTGTCACTAATTCTGTGTGTGTGTCAACTGCTGTGTACTGTAATATACAATACAGTGTGTGTAATGGTTGGCTAAGTCTACTTTACTACCGTGTGTGTGTGTGGGTCTGTTTTTGAAACTATGGAGTCAATAATTAGAGTTTAAACAACTTTGGCTCGTCACCTTCATATTTTCCGAAGGGATACTGAAGTGACACGGACTCGACTGTGGCTAATCACAAGATAGACTATAATCGTGTGGTAAAGGGCGGCATCGTCTGACTTGACAATTGGAAGGATGACGTCAGACATTTTTATTGAAGAATTTTGTTGATCTGTCCCAACAGCGGCCAACTCTACTTTCGACCTCCGAGAGAAACAAAAGAAGTAGTACAAAATCCTCCACACATACACACATCGAACCTCAATTTACAACATTCCTAATTACAATGTGCTGACTACACACACACAATCACAGCACATTCTTTTTAGCATGGAATTAGCAGGGCGAGGGAGAACGGAAGGTTGTTTTTGTAATGAAAAGTTGTGTGTGTAATGATAATAATTAGCATGGCTGTCTTTTTCCTCTCTCCATTGTTAACGCTGTTGTGTGTGTGTACCTGTGTACTCGCTGTACACACACACACTTGGATGAGAACAATTGTGTTGTGTCCACAGTTCAACTTTTCCAAAAAGTCATCTCTTCATTTCGAAAGTGGGGAACGTGGACTGGATACGAAAAAACACTCTTTTTTTGTCCCCCCACACGTATACACACACGTTCACAAAGAGTACTCTGTGCATTTCAATTTGATGTATTTGCGCAATTACGATGACGGGATGTACAAGGGATAAGGCTAGTCATTTGCTCTGTGGTGGTAAATAAGGATAAAAATGTAAATTGTGTGTGTGGACTGGAGAGAGAGAGAGACATGCTCTGCAATTCGAAAAAATATTCTACGCTGTGTGTGTGTGCCTGCCTGAGAGAGAGGGTTTGTTCCATGTTAAGAGATGCACTGTTTTCAGTGTTTCGCAGTGGGGTCCTGTAGTGAGGGGCATACACACACGCTGCAATAGGAGAGGGATATACGTGTGGAAGGAGAGTCTTTTAGGTACATTCGCCCATGGTGATACGTGCATAAGGAGAGAGGGATACACAGACCAGCTCTACACACATATTTTAGCTATGTACATTTTAAAATTTTTTCCTGTGTGTTGGGAAAAAAATGTTCCCTTCTTTTTGGACTGTGTGTGTGATGAAGGAGGGAGAGGAGAAGGAGAGACGCTTCGTAAAAGTTGAGCGTTGCCTCATAAGCTGGGGCATTTGTGGAGAGTCCGCCTTCCCTCTGACGTGGGACTGTGAGCCATCCTTCTACTGGTTGTTCAACTTTCAGGGCTTTGCACAAGGCTGTTCTAACTCTCTCTTTCCCTTTACAAAACTCTTGGCTCTCTTGGCTCGACGTTCAGGGGTTCTCTTATTGTATGTATTCCTGTGTGTGTGTGGTGGGACTCTGTCTTGCTGCATTCATTACTGTGTGTGTGCATGGTGCTTGTGTATCCAGAGTGTGTCTACTGAAGCGAGAAAAATATACAGAAAAAGCCTCATCTAACGTCAGTGACTGTTGTACGAGTAAAACAGGGAAACATTCCCAACACACACACACAGCACACACACACACTCATGTACTATCCACTGTGCTATCTCTGAAAGCCAAAGCCTAAGGACGTGTGTGTTGTGCTGTGTGTAGCACAACACACACATAGGAAATGAATAAAGATTGTGGAACCCTGTGTGAATGCATTATGTATTTTTTGGTACATAAAAGTGAAGCACCTCTTCTGCAGCCTAGCAGTACATGAGCCATATATATAGAGGGATAGGGAGTCTCATTAAATGTGTGTGTCTGTGTGGAGAGGGATGGGGAAAAGGGGGAGAGGAAAAAATTGTTCAATTTTGAGCGAGCTGAAATTGGATGAAAATAAGGTCTATGAAAGGTTTTTTTGGATAGCCTCCTCCTCTTCCCTTCCTTCCCTGGCGTCGAACACTATCACATTCTCTCTCTCTCTCTCTCGCTCTCTTTCTGCTGTTGCTGTTGCTATGAGCGAGGATGGGGGGAAGTTGGGCCGTCGTGCTCGTATTACAATTTAGCATTTTATGAGATATACAGAGAAGCACAACACACATAGCAATATATTTTATAAGGGGGTATGTAGATATAAATTTATTGAAGGGGAGATCCAATGTGTGTGTGTGTACTTACACAGGCTTCGGGGGACGTTATTTCATGATGCAGGACTTCATTTCCTTGTACCATCTCTCCCCTTCTCTCTATCTCGATGGCTCTATACTTTGCAAGAACGCTAGTCAATTTCATAATGTGTAGAGTGGGAGAGGAGTGTATACGGGGTGTAGCAACACTTTGACAATATAAAAGATAGCATAGCTCTGCACTGTGGCTGTGTTGCTGAAGCGTTTATTCCACATAGAGTTACACACATACACAGTAGTGTGTGTGTGTGATACAGGACGAGAGCAATGTGATGTGATGTGGATTTGTAGCTTTGGTCTGATGAGATGAATGTTCGCTGGCTCGTTCCTTCCTCGGCGTAATCATCTGTATGTATTACACACAGTGTGTGTAGTGCTGTGTGTGTGTGTGTTGTGTATGCTGTGTGTGTACAATGCCCCTAAGCTGACTGTACTCAATTTTATTCAACTTGAGTTCTCCTACAATACAATTACAATCCTTCAGAGGAGGAAGAGTGTGGTGTACTGTGTACTCTGTGCTCTACACGCACAGGCTAGTCACTATTAAACGGAGGGGATAAAGTGCTTTAATTCTATATCACCACTGCCACTACAGATACTCTTCTCTCTTCTCCTGCTGTAGTCTTCTTCCGTTGCCCAGGAAGCAATGGAAATCATTATAATGTACAGTATGCATTAGAATGTGAGGGTTGCTCTCTCCCTCTATCTTTTCTACACTTGTTTTTTGGGGGGAGTAGATTCATCTTCCGCACCTATCATCAATTTCACATGCCACTTCATTTCTCTGGTAATTTTGGGAGGAGGAGAAGGGGTGAGGTGAGATTTGGCCACGTTTCCTCACTCCAGGCTTTGACTTGTCGAAAGATTTCGAGGCAGGTTGGCTGGGGGTGGGTTTGGAAAAACGTGTGCATTACTAATTGCATCATTCTCTTCAAGGATCCTTTTTAATTTGTTTGGAATAAATTTTTCACAAATTAATACACATTTTTCAAAAAATTGATGTGGACCTGTGGATTTTTCCCTGGCAAAGTTTTTAATTTTTGATTAAATTTTTGAGTGTAAAGAAAGAGAGAAAATAAACCGCGAAAAAATCTGAGCCTCCTTCTCACACATCCCTACAAAGTTGGAATGGAGGGTAACAAGTGCACTTTATGTAGGAGAGAGACCCGGGGATTCTCCAGAACCCGGAAAAGTTTTTTCTTTCTTTCCCCCCGAATATTTGAGTCTGAAACATTTTTTTGATAAATGGATCGTCCAACCTTTTCTCCTCTTTCTTTGGTTTGGAAGTTTTTTCCAGTTCATGTTTCTTATTCACCCGGGAGCTTTGTTCCGGGGTTTCATCTTTTTCCCCTTGTTTTGTCCATCGAAGTCATGAATTTAAGTTTCCACTGTTCATCAAAGATCAATTTTTGTTGGGATTTGACATGACTGGTCAGGTGTTGACGAGACTGGGGACTGGTTGTGAACTGATGACAGACCCACACTAACGCGTGTGTGCGTGTAGAGTGTAGTTGTGTGTGTGTGTGTGGAGTTTATGAAAATAAACACAAATTTTCAGAGACATCCTCATCCATCCTCGTTGAGCTCTGGCTATGGCAGATGAAGGGAGGAAGAATGGTGATAATGGGAGGAACAAGTGGGGAAGATGTATGGGATGGCATGCAATGCTATTCTGTGTGTGTGATGGGTTGGGATGTATTCGAGTCTTATGGTACTTAGCATAAGATTAAAATTAGTTTGTACAAGGGAGAGCGGAGGAGGGAGGGAGGAAAAAATTTTCTGGAGAATCTAGTCATAACCATAATCATAACTATGGGGCATCATACTTTTCTCTCTCTCTCTCCTGTCCCTGCATCAGATACTAGGCACACACACATGCATTCCAGAGAGAGACAGTCTTGCCCTGACACACGAATATGAGTAGAGAGAGAGAGTCCAAAAGGGAAAAGTCAAATGAATGGATATCTTGTCGGTCTTATTTGATTTTATTTGATTCGCTCTCATGTTCCTTTGACTCCTTGCCCAAATTTGGGAGAGTAAAGTTCCAGTCTCTTCCAACACACACACACACTGGGAACGTGCATTTGGAATAGGGATAAAAATGGACATAATGATCTACAATAGTACAAAAGTCACACACACACAACAGAGCACACGAGGAGTATACATAAACGTACCTTATAAAAGACGAGAGAGAGTGAAGGAAGGAGGGTTAGTAAAAATACGAAGGACCGTAGCAGAAAACACACACACACACGGAGAGAGAGAGAGAATCAGACATTGTGTCCTGCATTATAATAAAGGTTTTTACTCGAAATTTATGTATAAATGTATGAGAGCCGGTGAGAAAATTCCAATTTGATATTTTTCCATCTGACGGATATTGTGTGTGTGCATCATACAAAACTATACTCCCAATCTTCCTCGTATACTCAAGTGTGTGTGTTGGATAGCCGTGTTGTTGTTGTTATTGTGATACTCACCGTTCCATACATACGAAGGAGAGTAAATTATGTGTGTGTGTGTAGAGTGTGATCCGTACATACGGAGAGTGGAAGGAAGAGAACTCCCCAAAGGAAGATATGTTATAATAATATTAAGTGTTTGAGAGAACTTGTGTTGTGTGTGTGTGTTCTTCATACACTCTATACTGCAGTCAAATGTATGAGCGTGTGTGTGTACACTGTGTATATATACACATTTGAGACTGTATCAGCAGCAGAACTCCGAGGTTGGTATACCCGTATAAAATCCGTATGTAGGACACTCTCTGCTTTGGGTTCGCTCTCACACACACACTCTCTCTCTGGAAGTGAAGCTTGTGTGTGTGTGTGTATGGAAGAGAGAGACTGAAGAGAGAATTTTCAGGTTCCCCCCATTCGAGACTCGGAATGGACTCGGCCATTTTTATTCATCGGCTTTCTTTCTGAAAAGCTCCTCTTCTCGCTTTTCCCTTTTCCAATCTCTTTTACTTACATTACATTACACTATGCCGCTCTTTGGTGTACACGCTTCATATCCAATTCTTACACACACACACACACTACACACTGTGTGTAGCCCATCACTTGCATGCCATGCCATCGTACAGTCGGAATGAATGACATGAGTGCTTCTCTCTCTCTCTCCTGTTTATATTCTCCTAACTCATCCTCCTCCTCATTCTCCTCCTTTTGGGGAGGACAGGGAAAAATTAGAACCAAATTTTCAGCTATTGTTATGCACTCCATTTATGCAAATCCCCTACACATACACACTCACTCTTTTCTATCTCGCTTGACGCTTTCAAGGGTCTCTTGATCCTTGGATGATGCGGTACACTAATTACCAGTGGAGTGTCATTTCTTGAGCTCTTCCTTCTCATCCCCATCTCCAAGAATTCAACTTTAATTACCTATTTAATTGTGTGTATGTGTGTGTGTGTGGAATTTTTCCTCAAATTTTCTTCAAAACAATTTGAAATTTTTTTACCCTATTAAATTTTTATTACTTGATTGCCGGGCAGTGGTTGTGTTTGTCTTTGTGTGTAATTGAGCTTGATATACTCGGCTTCAGTGGGGATTGTCTGAATTGAGGGTGGGTGGGTGTGTGTGTGTTTTGAAACAAATTATTCCGGGCCATTGTCGTCGTTCACAATAATTCTAATTCTATGTAGAGCAGGATGATCATCAGAATGATTTATTTCACTCTCAACGTAACTGTACCCTTCTCTCTCTCTCTCTGTGTCTGTGGAGAGTCTCGAACAAATGGCAGATTCTGACACACACACAATTGACAGGTCGAGTATTAACTACGCAGAAAGAGAGACGGTGTGTGTGTGTGATACACACATCATCTTCTCATTTAGAGTCAAATGTGGTTACAGGCTAAACTCTTCTCTGTCTCCCGAGTCTGGCAATTTAATCTGGCGAGTATGAATTGAGAATTAATCAACGTTCACAGAACAGAACAGTGAACAGCGTTGCTAAAACGTTTTGGAAAATTTTATGAAAAAATGCCACAAGGAGAAGAAGAGTGACTGGAATTTTGAATCGAGAGAGCAAATTGAATGTCGTTACACATACACACACACACACACACTGTCTTGCCTGTTATCGAGGGATTTTGATTGATTTATAGGCAATTCTAGATGAGAACCTCTTTCCCTCTTCCATACAAAGAGAGAAAGAGAGAGAGTGGATGCTATTAATTTATTGTTTCATGTTTATTGAATCACGGGATGAGAAAAAAAACTTGACTTCCTCTCTTTCTGCCAGATAATTCCCTGTTTTCATCATCATCATTCATTAAACTACCCCACATTACGTAGTCAAAATTTGGAAGCAATATTTCATTACTCCTCTTTGACTACAGAGAGAAAGAGAGAGAATTGTGTAGTCACTTTTCTTGAGGAAGTGATGCTGGTGTACAGAAGGAATTTCTTAGTCTTAAAAATTTTATGGTTCATTCATAAAGATTTTCTCTCCTTCTTCTGACTCTGGAATGAACCGGTAGAAATGATTGCTGTGTTGATAATCTCCAGCCTCTCTTTTGTTTTCGACAGGGGAACAGAAAGAGAAGGGAAAATTTGCCATACATTTGTTTTTGGTTGAGGAATTTGTTTTTACCAGAATTTTTATTGACTCATTATCATGGGATTTTTACATTTGCGCAGTCACCTTCACATTTACACGTCAACACTATTTTCTCTTTGTCAATATTTTGACAATATTTAAATTTCTCCTTAAAGTTTTCTCAGTCCACTCCACAGTAAAGTCAAAAAGTACCCCTTCTCTCCTTCTGTCCGCACGTGAGTTCTCACACTAGAATGAAGGGATAATACAAGGACAAAGGACAAGAATAGGACTTGACAATAAAAAATGGAGAAGGAGAAATGTACACAATTAAGGAGGATGAGTGGGGCAGAAAGGAGGAAGAAGAGGGTTGAATAAAAGTTATTAAGTAATTTAGGCTAGTTTTGATGCCGGCTGTGAATGTGTACCGCGTACTGTGGAGAGAGAGAGAGAATGTGTGTGTGGGTGTGAGAATGGAGCGAGACGCGAGTTGAATCCAAGCAGAAAGAGAATGAAAGAAGAGTAGTAGAAAAAGAAGAAGTTTTGGCTTGCCCAAAAAAATATATAAAAAGTCAGGAGGGAAGGGAAGGCAGGAGACGGTGGGATGGGATGAGAGAGAGAGTGTGTGTGTGTGTGTGCTTGATACTTGGGAGGAAAAAGCCCTTAGTTGGTAGAATAAATAGTGGAAGAGCTGGAGAGAGAGAGAGAGAGGGAAAAAGCTACTTTTATAGAATCTCTTCAAGCAAGTCCCTCCACAGTTTTTGGTTTGGCCAGAACCCGTGTAGTTGAGCTACACACAACCAGACACACACACACACACGAGGGAGTAGGGAGTGTAGGATGAAAAAGGGTGGCTGGGAGACTAATTTGATAGTTGATAAAACTATCGTGACGCAACTCAGCTATTTATAGTCTCTCTGGTCTGTGTGGTGATGGTGTGTGTGTGTGTGTGAGTGCAGTGCTGTGACTTGGAAATTTTTTACACACACACACATCCACATATGTGTAAACACTATACGGATTTTTTGTACTCCGAAATCCTACGCGAGTATAGCGTGAGTATTCCAAGTACCTGTAATAGCAGTGTGTGTAGGGCTGTTTGAACAGGACTGTACACTACACACACACAGTGTAATGTACAGATCGTAAAAAGTATATATAGGCACACACACACATCACAGGCAGTGAGGTTAGACTATGTCAATGTGGACTGTACGTACGATAGAGAGAGAGAGGGAATTAGAAGGCTTTAGCTCTATTGGGAATATCAAAGTTGTGTGTTGTCTTGTGTGTGTGTGTACATGGGAAGGAGTGTAGCATGGCAAATTGTATCCTCTGTGTAGTGTGTGTGTGTATGGAGTACAGAGTGTACTGGGGGAACTACAGTATGTGTGTATATGGTGTATATAAAGACTCTGATTACACGCTTGGGTTTTTGAATGTGTTTTATTCCATACAAACTTCCCTCGTTTGAATCTCTCCATATATTTTCGTATGATTCTGAATGTGTAGTGCAAGAGAAGGATATAAATGCCGGTATGCGAAGCAATTTACTGTGTTGTGTACATGGATGGAGTATAAGTGAGTATACACATTCTCACCTTTTAATCTGACGGATCAATTCGAGTAAGTATAGTTCATTTATATGGATACAAGGAAGATGTAAGAGAAGGACACACACACACATTATAATGGGGTTGAAGAGGAGGGATGGTGAAGCATGTGGTAAAAGGATATGAAGCGAGAGGGTTCATTATGGTCAAAATAGTGTGTGTTGCGTGCATGGATTCTCATATACATATATATATATACACACACACACACTGTGTAGAGAGGAGTAATCTTGAGTCGAAATCTTCTCCTCCTCTTTGGAGACGAGAGATCAAAACTACATAAATATACTGTCTGTAGCGACTATGTTTCTACACAACACTGAATGTGACCAGAGTCTACTTCTATTGTAGAAGAGAATTTTTGGGAATCCACACACACACAGAGAAGATGTAAACCTCACATAAAGATACAGTGTAAGAGAGGGAGAGAGAGGGGGACGCATCTCAGATTTTTGTATGTATTTTTTCCTACGCTTGACAGAATGAACATTCACTCTCTGTGTTGTGTGTGTGTGTGTGTTTGGTAGGGTCACCTCATTTGGTCGTCTCTCTCCCTGGCCATTATCACCTCTTTGTTCATAATGAATGGGATGCCTTTTCTGTCTCTCTTCTGCTCCTATCGGGGTGTTCACTCTTGAATTGTTTCCTCCTGAGAGCCTTCTATTCTCTCTCTAGTTTATGACACGACACGACATCACTGTCGACGTATCTATCTATCTTCCATTCTACATCAAATGTACATACGTTATTATGTGAGCAAGGCCATTATCTACTTCTCCTCCTCCTTCTCTTACACAGCCAGATTCTTCTAAATTTATGTTAATTATATTTCTTCCTCCCTCAAATAACGATTGGAAAAACTTTCCTTCTTCCTTTCAAGTCGATAGTCTTAGACCCAGATTTTTTGTCAAGGGTCTTCACTCAACATAATTCCAAACGGGATCAGGAATTTTTTCGTTGAATCCCAAACGTTTCTTGCTTGAAACTAGAAATGAAAAAAAATTTGGTTTCTACAATTCACACTCCTTTTTTGTGGCTTATATCGTATAAAGCGATTTTTTAAAATCCTCCTCGAAACTCTCCCGGGAGATTTCATTCTAAAGATCAATTCTTTGTGGTGAGTAGGAAAAAAAGTTGTTAATCATGTGGATTTTGATTGTGGACATTTTGGAAGTCCGGGGCTACGACCCGTCCTAAATAAACACTGTGTAAGGGAGTGGGTGGGTGTGTGTGTGAGGGGAAAGGAGAGGATTTAGATTTCTCCCTCCTTTTCTGTTCCGGGGAGTTGAGAGAGGAGGAAAGTGGAAAAATGTGGGGTTCTTGAGAAAGGAGAAAGCTGACCACAATTTATGCTCCCTCATGAAATCGTTAGTAGAAGAAGAGTGTGGGGTATTAAGGAAGTGTGTGTGTGTGGGGTGTCGTGGATTTTTAACATAAATGTTCTCTTTAATCTGAGTCGGAGATCTCGGAGCGAGAAATTGGGGGACAGACCCGGTCTGTCCTGCCCGAGAGAGAGCGTGAGTGTGTGTGTGTTTCCCGTGGGGGTTTAAACTTGGGATTTTTGAAAATAGTGGGAAAAGGCTGGGGAGATAATTAAGGAAAACTTTTATTAAATAAGTCTTACTAGGAAAATTCTTTTCCTTCTCAAAATCCCTTTATGAAATGAAATGTAAAACTTTTTTTATTTGATTCCAGGAAATGGCAGACGATTGGGAGCAACTGGAAAGGAAGAAGTAAAAGAGAAAGTTTTAAAAATGAAGGAAGACTTTACTCGGACAACGAGAGACATTGAATCGAACTTATAATTTATTTTTTTTGGAGAAACGAAGAATTTTCTGGAGGAAGGAAGGGGAAAGAAAGTTTCCCACAATTTTTTTTTAAAAAATCCATTTCGTGTGAAGGAGAAATCAACTAAAGAAGAAAAGATGAAGCACACAGGAACGACGACGACGACGGGGTCAACTGTGGCGGTGACGGAAGAGAAACCTCGACTCGCTTCTAGAGTGCCATGTCGTGGTGTAGGAATGACTGAAATCAATCAGTATCTCATGTGTCAGTTGTGTAGTGGGTACTTGGTGGACGCGACAGCCATCATTGAGTGTCAACACACTTGTGAGTATCCCTTAATTTCATTCAAATACCTTCAATTAAAAGCCCATATTTCTCTCGTCTCTACAATTTTACGCCTTTCTCTTCTGCCGTCCTACAAATTTTTGATGTCTTTATCCTGACTAGCCTTTTGTAGTCAGATTAGTCTTAATTCTTTACTCCTTAATTCTGTCTCCGCAGAGTGGCTGTGGTTGGATAATTTGTAATGTTTTTTCCTTGTGTGTGTCACAGTTTGCAAGTCATGTATCTTAAAGTATCTGGAGACGAACAGTTACTGTCCCATTTGTGATGTACAACTCAACAAAGCTAAACCACACTTGAGTCTCAGGTGAGTCTATTTAAATTTACAATTAGTTTGCACAGATACAAGGGAAATTTTAGTCTAAGTCACACAAGACAATCGAAAATACTTGGAGACCAAAAGATGTGGCCTAATACTTAATACAAAAAGTTGGAGTTCCCTAGATGAGTGTTGGAAGGGTAGTATTTTTATGACACTGTTTTTGTTCACGAGGGAGAGAAATCTTGTTTTACAGACTTGGATTTATTATAGAGAGGAAAAGTGCGGTTGATGTACAGGGGAGAAATAAGTGGCTTTTCATAGATTTTGAGTACACAAAAGGAAAAATAAATATGAATGAGGATTAAGGGGCACAGGGAAACTATAGTATTAGTCCAAGGGAGTCACACGCAACAGAGAAAGAGAGAGAGACGAAGAAGGAACGTGCCACACACACACACACCATGGTCCATCGTGTGTGTATCCACGATCATCCCTCTTGGTACATATCACAATGGACATTTATTATAGTTGGCTCTCTAGTCCTCGGAAAAAAGGGAAACCGATGTGGCCACCTAATGATTTCAAGGATCCCCCTCCATAAGTATAAAATGTCAAGACAGCCTTTCTTTGCTCGGGAGAGACGGAGAGTTTGCCGAAAAATGGAAAAAAATCTTCCATTTCTTATCTTCTTCTCATCTTCCGTCAAGGAATATCGCTCAAAATCTTTGAAAGAACTTAAGATTGTGTGTGCGTGTGTGTGGCTCGAAATAATTGTGAAGTCTACTGCCACATCCAGGGATTTGTATTAATTAGTGTCACTTTTTTGGATTGTAGGGAAAAGATACAAATTTTTGGTGGAATTAATTTAATAAGGGATTGTTTTCTTTGTAGACCGGACACGATCCTCCAGAAACTAGTCTACAAATTAGTGCCAGGACTGTTCGTGACGGAAGTGAGACGACGGAAGGAGTTCCTGGACGAGTCTAAAGACCCTTCTTCACAGGCCCAAGCCCTTGAACTGGAAGAGACGGAAGACCTCTGTGTCCTCTCCCTGGACGATGCGGTCAGTTTATCCCTGGAGTACTACAAAAGGTGAATCTTCTAAAAAAATTTCTATCTTATTCCTTCCCTTCCTTTTCCCTTCCCTCCTTAAAAAAGTCATTACACACTCGACGAGTAGAACGCAATTAAGTCTCCTCCTTTTTCATCATTTCAATGGGAATTTTTGTGCAGCAGAAAGGTCATCTCACAATAATGCATATATCTGTACAGAAAAGAGAACTTGGCGGACGGACACACAATACAAATTGTTATTTTTTGTGCAGATAAAAATGTACAAGTGACTACACACCTTTTTAACAATATTTTAGGTGGTCTGTATCCACACACACGCTACAGTACATACGTGTGTGTGTGTACAACCACACAACATATTTGGAGTTGTAAGTGTGACCAAACTAAAAAGTTTTCGATGTGTGAGTGAGGGATGCCGAGAGAGAGAGAGGATTACCAATATAAATATACAATAGAATATTGTACTGATACCATGTTAGATTACACTTTACACACACACACACACTCTCCTCCTTTAGTGAAGGTTAAAGTTTTATCTGTGTGTATACATACACACTCTCATTTGCTATGCTCTCCAGGTCCTTTGCATAGGAAAAAAAGGACAAACAAGGTTTGATTTAATATGAGTTCACTGATTCAATTTTGGTGGAGTGTTGCACTCCCGGTCCATGTACAAGTTTGTGTGTGTGTGGCTATGATATATGAGGGAGAGGAGCGGTTTTCAAGGAGTTGGTTCCATTTTCAATCACAGGTTACAAGTTGGTACTTTTTTTTATTATCTGTGTGTGTGTGTGTGTGTGGATTGACAGATAAAATTTACTAGATTTTTCACACAGGCCCTTAGCCTCACACATCTTTTTTAATGACAGGATGAATGGAAAGCACAAGAGGGAGAGGTCCTTCCTAATTTTTTGAGAGTGTTTAAATTTTACAAGCGGGAAAATTGGAAGGTTTAATTTGTGACAGTCTCTGGTCGTTCTCAAATTGATTGATTTGTATTGGATCCGAAACAGGTCCAATCTTCTCTCTCTATCTCTCTCTCGATCAATACCTGTGTGTGCGTGTGTGTCAGTGTGTGGGCATTGATTTTTAGAAGATTTTTTTCTGTCGTAATTACAGAGGAAAAAAATTGTGGAGAGAGAGAATCTTCACGCTTTATGTCATTAATAATACTTTTATAGGAGGAGAGTTGAAAAGAAAGTTTTTTATACGTGTGTGTGTGTATTGTTACTCCTGATACAGAGTGATAGCGTTGATGTGTACATTTATAGTGAGGAAGAGGGGGAAGAATTTTGAGAGAGAGAGAGAGAGAGAGAGAGATTTGAATATATTATTAGAGAGAGTGCGTAGACTCATGGCAGTACACTGTGTGTGTGTGAAGAGTAGAGAGAGAGAGAGAGATGGTAAGTGGTGGTATGACGATGCGTTTTAGGCACGGTTTATTATGATTACGATGATTTTATTGATGGTGTATTGTTCTCATTGTTGATGTTACTCAGATTTTGACTTTGCCTTCCCTTCAATTGAACTCCCTTTCTCTTCTCCTGTCTCTCCTCCTCTACATACACTGCATACTCCTTTCCACCCTCCCAAGTTCAATTTTTTCCCCTCATGATAATTCATAGACACGTCGTTTTCCTATTGTCATTGCCCGGGATGCAGACACACAACAACTATATTCCCTCCTATGATGATCCCTCATCTCTTAATTTTATGAATGAACTTGGAAGGAAAAAATAATTTGAAACTGATTTTTTAAAAATTTCCACTTGATTACATCTTCCTTCTTTCCTTGTCTGTGTGTGTGTAGTAATGATGGCGATGAAGACACAAAGACTGTACAGCAGCAGCAACCACAGTCAACTCATAAGAAAAGCACCTGCAGTGACAGAGACAAGGTACGTGGCTCTTCTCTTTCCCCCCTCTTTTTCTTCCGGATTATTTATTGATGTCGGGTTGACTGTCCTCTTGGGTTTTCCTCCTTCTTTACTCTCCCTCCCTACCAGTCTCACAGTGTGTGTGTGTGCTTGTATGTAACTCTTTTTACAACCTCTGTGTGTCCTGACTCTTTAAATGTTTCATTAGTACATAGTTGGAGTGTGTGTGTGCGTGGAGTGTGCTGACGATGAGAAACAATCTGGAACGTATGGTGGAAGGTCTTAATAAAAAGTGCATGCCTTGTGGAAATCTTTTAAACTTGGGCCCCTCAAATGGGAGAAAGAGTCTTCACACTTTGGACACAAAAATACCCGGCTTCTTCTTTTTCTTCTTCCTAATGAGTATCAAGTTTTGACTCTCTTTCTCTCCCTGGGAAATCCAGTTTCTCTCCTTCTCCCGCTTATGCTTATGCTTCTCCCGATCTGCTGAGCACTGATACTTTTTACGACTCGACTCTTCCTCCCGATGAGGATGAGGAGGGGAAAATTTTTGAGGAAATAAATTCACATCCTCTAGCCATCTTATGATGGGATAGGAGTTTAAATGGTGGAGTGATGGTGTGCTGAAATTGTATGCGTATGCCTGCCCGCCTGCTTGTGTGTGTGGATTCTGGAAGAGTTGAAGCGTGAAAAAAGCTATATATAAACATCACAAAAATATTTTTCTCTAATTTGGCTTGAAAAGCAAGGAACGGTCCATGTGCTTTTGTGTGTGCTTTTTTGTACGCCTCGTTTCATTTCCCCATTTATTGAGTGGGATTTAATTTACAGCTAAATTAATTACCTGTTGCATCCATTCATGTTTAGGTGTAGAGATGAAGATTGAATCTTTTTTTTGGTATGCTATAGGAACTAATTGTCCCCTCATTTTTTTATCGACTTTTTTTCTACGCTGAAGGGAAAAGGATTTTTTAATACATTTTTCCTATTTTTTATTATTCTGTGTAGAAAAAATGTTGAGGGATGTACTTAAAGGTAGTGCGGTAAATATGATTTTCTCATGATTTTATTGCATTTTAATTGGAATGGGAAGGAGGATTCAAGTTTTTCTCTTTCGTTAGCTTGTACACCACAATTCTGTGGGTAGGGCGCTAATGGCATAATCGGATTTTGTCCATGTACAGCAATCAATGCTAGGAATGGAAGAGAGAGAAGAAAAAAAGTAGTTGAACATGTTATAATTAATAGTCTCGTGATTAATTATTTGTATGTGTAATTAAAGTCGGGGGGATTAAATAATTAGAATTACCAGCATAAAAAGTTGCTCACTCACCCTCTCAGCCGCCAACTTTTTTTTTGTATGTCCACAATCCAAAATTCCTTTTCTTCCTTACCGTCTCTTCCTTGCCTATGGTTGTGTTTGTGTGTGAGATCTAAGGTTTTCCTAAGATTTGAGTCAATTAAAATACAATTTTTCCTCCATGCTCTTCCTTTCGTAAAGCAAATGAGACAAGAATTAAAGTCAAAGGATTTTTCTTTTGGAAAAGTTGTAAATCTTGACTATCTTGCATTGCAGTCTTTCGTACTCTGCCGTACTCTTTCCACAGTAATTGACATGAACATTTCACATCTTTGGCATGAGAATTGACTGCCAGTTTAAACCAATTGATTTTCCATCAATTTTCTTTTGCCTTGTAAATTTTTGCAATATTCATCGTAAAATTTTTTGAAGCTTCCAATCTCTCCATCCTCAAATTTTTGCACTGATTGTTATTGCTACCGTAAATTATGATGTGGATGTAACTCCCCTCTTCTCCTCGTTCTCTCGTTTCTTCATTCAGTTTGACGCGGACCACTCATGATTGCCTATAATAAAATTTATGAGGAAGATGATAATGTAGCCCAGCAAGCGGAGGGAGGAGGGGAAAAAAACGTTCGAGTGCTACCTCCAGAATTGTACACACAGTAGTCTGACGTAAACAATTAAGCAGTGTGTGTGTGTGTGTG
>WJFB01002351.1:0-20018 GCA_009870185.1 Pygmarrhopalites habei
GGGTCTGAAACCACTTTAGTTAGACTCAGGACATCATTTCCAACAATTTGACACCAAAAAATATTGAAATCCTTGCTAGGAAGGAAAGTGTACTTATACCTTATCAAGATCCTAAAGGAGATGGGAAAATAAGTTTCGTTGAGGTCAAAATGTAAGTAAGATAAATTCACAACAATGTTTGACTTGAACGCCACTTGTCTATATTTAGGATTAGTGGCTACTGTGATTAGAAATTTAAGCCAAAATAGACGTGAACGGCGTCGAAGTCCAACATTGATGTCAGACTTTGACGCCATTCACGTCCATTTTCATGTTTACTGTTTATCTACACTAGCCACTAATCGTAAATATAAATAAGTGGCGTCCAAGTCAAACATGTTTGCTATGAATTTATCCGCTTATTTTGACTTCTGAAGGTCACGGGAATCTGTCAAGTTTCAGCTCAATCGATCAGAAAATTATTTTGCCATGACCTTTATACTGAATCATTTTTCCATTGTAGCTGTACATTACATGGGCCTTACCAGCTTCGGCCTGGACAAATTATGAGACCAAGCCACTGACTTATTTGTCCAGTGTCATTTCATCAGAAGTTGTTGGTGGACTCGTAGACTACTTAAAGACACAGTATGATTTTTTTAAAAAATTTTTTAAGTATTAATGCAAATGAATGAATTTGATGTCATTTATTTTTATTTGTAGAAAATGGATTTTGGATTTGAAGTGTGGTAGTCAATTTGACTCTTGTACGAAATACGGAGTTTTATTTGCTATCCGGATGTTTATCACTGATGAGGGTTACCAGTATCAAAATGATGCAAGTTTTAATAAATTATTTTTCACACTTTGTATTTCCATTTAACTTGTTTAGTTTCCCAATTAAACCTCCTTTATTTTCTTTTGTGTACAGATAATAAAAGCAATATTTGCTTACATTCAAAAACTGAAAGATTTGAAGCCTTGCAAAATGGTGTATGAGGACATTAAATCCATTAAAAACGCGTACTTAAACAACTACGGATGTAGCTGCTCACCTGTGGATTCAGTGGACAAATTGTCAACCTCCTTACATTTCTATCCATCAGACAAATTAATTTTAGGGGACAAACTTCTCTTCCAATTTGACTCGAAGGCTATTGAGTCTGTGATGAATCATTTGAATACAGAGTCGGCAAATATCATGATCTTTTCTCATGGTGGATTAGAAAGGAAATTTACCAAAGTTGAACCCCATTTGAAGATTAAATATGACTCCCAACGTAAGTACATTTACAACTTCAGTACTGATGTATGTTTATTTTCCAATTGTCTGTATATTTTTAGAAATTGACCGTCAAACTATTCGTCAGTGGACAGAGAAAGACACTAATCTAAGGAACAAGTTTTTTAATCCATTACAAAAGAATCGGTACAAGTCGACTGACTTTACTCTACATCATCGTGGACTTCAAATCCCGGAACTTCGTAAGTAAATATTATTAATATATTATTAAAAATTTAAAATGCAAGATTTTTACACATTGAATGGATTTAAATGTAGGTACAGTTCGTCAAAATGAACATACTAAAGCAGTTTGGCTACCACTAGCAATTCATTTCCCATTCTCTTGTTTTCGAATTGCACTGAGTTCAAATCAAGGTCCACTCACTGGCAATCAAATTGCAATGCTTCAGATTTGGGTTGACATGTTGAGGTTCGAATTACGTGAAGCAATTGGACTGGCGACAATGGGTATTTTAAAAATTATAATAAATGAAAGGTCATGGCAAAATAACTTTACAATGTTTGACTTGGACGCCACTTGTTTATATTTTGGATCAGTGGCAGCCATCACTAAGAATTTAGTGAGTACATGGATATGAACGGCGTCGAAGTCTGACATTTATGTTATAATTCCCTCATTTAATTGTCTGGCTAATTTTCCATGTCCTTAGTACAAAGGAATTATCTAAATAATTTTTGTTAATTGTTTCAGCTGGTGTGTACTCTGTGATTTCTGCTCAGGATTCATTTTTGAGTGTTGAGGTGTACGGATATGACAAGAAGGCCCTTCAATTGGCTCGAGAGATTCTGAATGAAATTTCTAAAAAGACTGTTCTGAAAGATGAGACATTTTTTAGTGTGTGTAAAAATTTTACACTCAAAATGTGTCACTATTCACTCCTCAATCCTGTTACTCTAGCTTGGTATGATTTACAATCTCTATTTTTAGCATGACATTTGAGATCGATCATTTAAATTGCTTATTTTTTTAAAATAAAAGGCAACTACTAAGGAGGATGAAATCATTTGGTGTGGACACGGCTATAGAGGCTCATGCCTGGCTTCTCCAGACTAGTAATAGAGAATTTAATTCCTTCATCCAGAATTTCATGTCAAAAATGAAATTGTCACTGTGGGTTGCTGGGAACGCTCTAAAAGAGGATGTCGAGTTGTTTGCTAAGGAATTTGAAGCGAAATTTGACTGTAATCAGTTGAAAAGATGTTACAATTCCATTTATTCTGTGAGTTTGACATACTATTATGTTTCAGTACGACCATGTATGCGTTGATTTATTTAAGCAAATAACAGGATTAACATGGCAAAATAGTTTTCTGTTCGATTGAGCTGAAGCTTGGGTCTGACATTTAAATAGGGGAATAAATAAAAAAAATGTCAGACTTGAACGCCGTTCGCCTATATCTATACATTAAAGTTCTTTCTTCAATTGCCCCTACTCCTAAATATAAACGAGTGGCGTCCAAGTCACTCATGCTTGTTGTGAATTTGCGTGCTTACACTTTGACCTCTACAGGTCAAGTTTCAGCTCAATCGAACAGAAAGTAATTTTTCCACGTCGTTGAAAGATTGTCATTCTTACATTCCAGCCCAGGACAGTTTCCCTCCCTCTCAATAATCTTGTCTACAGAGTAGAGAGTCTGAATCGGAATCATTCAACATCCATGATACTAAATTATTACCAATTTTGTCCTGCAACACCGGAGTCAATATCTTTGGTAGTCCCACTCATAAGTATGATGGAAGTACCATTTTTCAATGAAATTCGAACACAAAAAACTTTGGGTTATGCCCTGTCCTGTGGTCCTTGTTGTGATCAAGGGATTTTGGGAGCAATTTTCTTTGTAGTAACAGACGTTGAGAAACACAAGTGAGTGTACACTTTTTTTAATATTATTTAGTACGACAGCCACAATTATGTATTGTTGTGCACGTAATTATTTTGACAGGGTGGACGATGTGAGCCGAGAGATTGATTTATTTATGACAAACTTTTACAATACGGTCATCAGTCCAATGAGTCAGAGTGACTATGCCAAACTCTCACACAGATTCCCATCGGTAACTACAGTACTATTAACAGCCTTCTGCCTTTGTTGTGTGAACAACTTTTTTCTAATTACATCACAATTGACCATTCTTCTTTTTATGACTTTTAGCTGAGAAAAATGAAACTGGATTTTGTCAAAAAAATGTACTCTGAATTATTACTTCCTGGCGGCACGCTCTATTGTAAAGCCTCAGTACAGGTGTGTGTGTGTGGATGGAAATATAATTTTAATTTATTACAGAAAATTACATATTAGTGTAAATTGTTCTAATTATACGTATTGTAGATTGTGGGCCATAAGAAGAAACCAATGATGGAGAAAATTGTACCCAAGTCCCATGCAAAGGATTATCTTCTTCCTATTCAATTGAAAACACTTGGACCAAAAGGGATGGATGATGATGATGGGGATTCAAGAACACCCAAACTCTTTTGGGTTCAAGACATTGACCAACTTCATCGTCAACTCCCATTATTTCCACTTCCCAATTCCAAAGAATGACAACCAAGTACTAGTCTCATTTTTCCCAACATTAATTTTTATAGGACTATCATCCAAAATTTTGTACGAAATCTAGTCAATTGTGAACAAATTTCTGTCCACTATCTCTAACGGGAATAAAAATTGCAAAGTGCCTACTTTAATTCCAATTAAAAATAAGAATCCAAGAATGGTCAACTTTTTCCATGTCATTTTTTTGCATACTGAAATGTGAGGCTATCGCGTGCGTCATATTTTTGAATATCTTACGAGGCAAAAAAATGATTCAGGTGATTCGATTTTTTCGTTAATTTTTCCAATCTTTTTAAGCCTTATCTAATTTTGTTTTGTGTGAATTAATAATTTTCTCTATACAGGTCAGAGTGTTTACTCGTTTTCATCATGTCTGTGTCATTGGATCTGGACCGGCTGGACTGTACGCCTGCCAACATTTGATCAAAGTAAGAAAGTATTTATTGTAATGAATAAAATGAATTCATGAATTACAAGTAGTTTTCTTGTCATGTATACATTATCCTTTTGTCTTTGTACATGTACAATAAAAAATCTATGTGCGTAGATTATTTTTATTGACGTACTATTTTCTCAAATTCCAGCATGGTACTCCTAATACAAAAGTTGACGTTTATGAAAAACTCCCCGTTCCATTTGGTCTAGTCAGATATGGGGTGTGAGT
The DNA here is from genome assembly GCA_009870185.1 of Pygmarrhopalites habei. Lineage (NCBI taxonomy): Eukaryota > Metazoa > Arthropoda > Collembola > Symphypleona > Arrhopalitidae > Pygmarrhopalites > Pygmarrhopalites habei. Next base: position 4,509 of record WJFB01002351.1, read on the forward strand.
CATTTGTAAATAAATATTTACTCTCTTTTGTTTGTGTGTGTGTGTGTACTTTGACATAGTAATAATCTTTTTCTTTCTTTTTACAGAGCCCCAGACCATCCAGAAGTTAAAAATGTAGTGAATAATTTTAATAAAGTGTTATCCAGTCCAAATGTCAAGTTTGTAGGGAATGTGACAATCGGAGAAGATGTGTCTTTGACAGGTAAATATTCCTACTAATTTAATAATTCACATTTTGTTAATAATTCATACTTAATATTCTCTTACTCTTCTTCTTTGACAGAACTTTCTAAAAATTATGACGCAATTTTGTTGGTAAATTGAAATTGATATTCTTATTATTTACTCTACTACCATGAATTATAGATCATAAAATAATAACACCACTTTCGTAAATTATAGTCGTACGGGTCATCTGAAGACAGGAAGCTTCGGATACCGGGTGAAGAATTGATGACATCTGCTCGACAGTTTGTTGGTTGGTACAATGGTCTTCCAGAAAATAGTGACTTGAAATTTGACCTCACTAATGCTGAAACTGCATTAATTGTTGGACAAGGAAATGTTGCTCTGGATGTTGCAAGAATATTACTGAGTCCTATTGACAAACTCGCGAAGACGGACATTGCTAAACATGCTTTGGAGGAATTGAGTAAATCAAGAATTAAACGAGTGTCAGTCTATGGAAGAAGAGGTCCTCTTCAAGTTTCTTTCACTATCAAAGAATTGAGGGAGCTGATTGGGATTCGTCAACCTATTTTTGATCCTGTGGATTTTCAAGGAATAGACATAAATGGTAATAACTTTGTTTCTCTCTTTTTTAAAAAACCAACAATTATTTATTTACACACACACACAATGAAGTATTAATGAAGTTAATTTCCTCTCATTTATAAATTTTCAGAGCTTCCTAGACCCAAAAAACGTCTCGTTGAATTGATGATTAACACATCTCAGAAACAAGTTCCAAATCCATTACCAGACAAACACTGGTCACTCAATTTTTTACGTTCACCCCTCAAAGTAGAGTCAAATAATAATAGTAATAGTAGTACAAGTCTGAAAGTTCAGTTTGCAGCCAATAAATTGGTGGCTAATGAACAAGTGGAGGCTGTGGGTGAGGAGAGTCAGGAATGTGACCTTATATTTCGAAGTGTTGGCTACCAGGGTAAAAGATTATTTCCTGATCTCCCATGGGATGAGAGCAAGTCTATCATACCGAATGTAGATGGAAAAGTATCCGAAGGTAAATATTTTTTTCTTTTAAGTAACTACTTTATTATTATTAAATAATTTACGTAATACTTTTACTCTGTCTAGGTGTCTATGTAACCGGATGGCTCCGGACAGGTCCACGTGGAGTCATTCTAAATACAATGAGTGATGCTTTTGCTGTCGCTGCTCTCATCCTCCAAGACCTCAACTCAGTCCAGAGTTCAAAATCTGGACTGACACCAAACGTACAAAAGCGGATCACCAATTACAATGACTATGTCAAAATAATCGAGTACGAGAAAAGTCATGGGAAGGTCACAACAGTTCAAAAGATGATGGAGATAATTTAATTAACTTTTAATGATGATGATCCCTTGACGTCTCTACTCCTACTTCAAAATAATTGATATTTCCAAGTCATCTTACAATTGTTGTGCTTTTCTGTTTTTTGTTGATAATCATCTTAGCCAAGTGGAGACAAGGACATTACATTTATACTGACAAAAGAAGATCGTCTATAATAATAATAAACAAACCGTGATATTATTGTTTATACTAGTAACACACACACGTACAATAATATTCCCACATTTCCCATTTTTTTTACAATTTTATTGCACATTTTTTACAGCGCTTCTCTAAATCAGTCGGAACAAAGTGCCAAATTACTCTAAACTTGATTCCAATTTTCTCTCAAGGAAAAACCCTATGAGATCTCAAATGGACTGCAACGAAAGGATGCAATTCCCTCCCTCTCTCTCCATTACATAATAATTATTATTCTCTCTCTCTCTCTTCCAGTATTCGCAATGGTCCGCTGGAGTCCCACATCCAATCCACACACACACACACCACACCACAAGAATGACCAAGGAATGCAGAAAGTTTTTCTACTCATAAAATTTAATTTGAATATAAAATGTACACACACGGTTTTTCGTCAGGATGGCCTGTAGATCAATATGTAAGTAACGCATTGTGTCCTTGAAAAACTCTCTGAAGTTCTCTGAAGCACGCGAGCGAGGGTTCTGAAAGCAGCTGACTTATAACAAAATAACTCCTTCTGTTTCATGAAATATTACACACACACACTCCAATCCAATGTTATTCCCTTTGGGTTGATATTTTGCATTCTGGTATATTTGCAACAAGTTGGGAGAGCGTGTGTGTGTGAATATGGAATAGAAACGAAATGTGAGTACAGAAATGTGTATTTAATAAGGAACTTGCTTTACATTTGAGTATACACCATGATAAGTATTATATTGTATGGTGTTGTGGGGAGAGAGAATTTTTATGCCTTTTTGCTATAATAGGTAGGAGCAGAGTTTTGAGTTGTTCAGTGGGAGGAAGAAGCTTTGGCTTGTATCATTCCGTCTCTCTCCCTTGTTAACCTGTGCTCCACTGCCCAGTTGGTGACGAATTTTATGACTCTCTTGGCCTTTAAAATACACAGAGTCTCAAAGTCAGTCTGGGATTTTAGTCTGTGAGGTGAACCACTTGTGATATCCATTGTTTCGAGTGTGTAGAGTGTGTGACTTGGTAGTGACAAAATTTTCTTATACTGTGACTGTGATATTGTGATATATAATCTCTAATGCACGTTGGATTGTCATTGTTGTCAAATTTTGGAATTCTTCCAGTTGTTACAGGTAGATTAATTGTCCTCTTTCCAACTTGTCTCTCTCATTGTGACAAAGACTTTGTCTTTGTTTCTGACGTACGATTTACTGCAATCAGACAGTCTTACAGATATTCATGCGCTGCCGTCCGGCTGCAGTCCAGCATTCGCGAATTTTACCTATTCCCCAATCAAATTTTTTCATTGCCCCAAGCGATTTTAATTATTATACATGTGTGTGTGTGTGTGTGTGTGTGTGTGTGTGAGTTGTGTGTGTGAGTTCCAACAATCTGGACAGCGTCCGCGTCCTTTGCCTCCCTACTGTGCATGTAGCAGCATGGATACAGGAATAATGCAGAAATATTAGCCAAAGAAAAATATTTTTGTACTGGACAGTCCCAATTTTCTCTCCACACAAATAAGTTGATGATGGATGAAGGTTATTATGACAGAGATGAAGATGAGGATCAGGGCACTTTTAACAATGAGAGATGAAAAACTCCCAATATGGACTCGTCATTGTATGCACATTTGCAAAAACACACACACACCAACATAATTTAATATGTAATTGTTTGCCTCAAATATTTTTGGTCGTTAAGTGAGAGGCTTCAATTAACATGACCCATGAATTACTTAAAATGGGTGAGTCCAGTTTTTTATCCCTTCAGTTATCATGAGGAGGGGTGGAGTAGAAGGGAGTTGAGTGTTTTTTTAAATACAGCATAAAAAACTGCAGAGTGGCCCCTGGCTTCCAATCTTGACATTTACCTTATTTTTTTCAAGAAAAAACTAATTGATTTATGATTAAGAATTTGAGGCTGTGATCTGTCCAACTTCCTAACAGTCAAATGTTTTTCAATGCAGTCATACTGGAGTACTTGTTCCACCTGAATTGTGTGTGTGTGCGTTGACCGGCGACAAAGTTGCCCAGAGGAAGAGCAAGTCGGTAGAGTGATTTATTTTTGAAAAAAAAAAAGTTTCCTCATCCCCTATTATTAACTTTTGTCTTGATGGACTACAAACTACTTCAAAGTGTGTGTGTGTGTGTAGAAAAAAATGAAAGTGCCCACCCTCCAAACTAGTACGGAAAGTATCTGAATCTATAATTGATCCTCATTAAATAATTTGATATCATTCCAAATGATGGCATTTACTTAAATTATGCGGCTTCATTGTACGTATAAAGAGCTTTCCTATTTTTCCAAGGTACCCACACACACACACACACGTCCACACTACTACACACACAGACAAAAAGAGATTTTATACAAGGATTACAAGGATGAGAATCACATCATCAATTGTTAACCAGTGTGTAAACTGTACACACAACTTTTTTCTTGTATTCTTGCTGTTTCTGTTTTTATGGAAAATCAGACTGTCCACTGAAACCAGAGGTAGAGGGCACACACACACATCAACATGGAAAATCCACACTTGACTTCCCCCCAACACCCACTTTTAATAATGATCATGGTAGAGATTACACTTCTGTAATTAAACAGCGTATCATTTAATCTCTCTCCCTCTCCTTCTCGTCAAAATATATCCTCTCCAGTTCAGCCATGCTTCCCTCTCGCATTGTACTACTACACAACTATATTACCAGATAGAGAGTTAATTTAACATGAATACAACTTGCACACACACACATGCTGTACAGTGAAAGAGAGCCTCAAAAAATGTAAATGCCCAGTCAAAACTATGCATTGAACGTCCATCATTTTTTTGTTGAGTGAACATGTAACGCCTCTTCCAAATCAAAAAAAACTCTAAAAGTTGTTTGTAAATTCTATCCCCCTCTCTACACTACACAATCTCTCTCTTTATTCCCCATTTTTCACACTGAATAACATGATGGGGATCTCCCTCTCCTCCATGCAATAATTATTATTACAATAATTACGATTGTTTAGTTTGAGAAAAAAATCAGTTTAGATCCTTATCTGATTTTTCATACACCCACCCCTCTCTCCCCCCAAGAGAGAGAGTACAACATCATTTGAAAATCCCTTTAGAAATGATGAACACTTTATTTCCAAATTCATCAAAACCTCAGGTGTGTGTGTGCAGCTCTGTTACCTGAGATTATGCCCCCATGAAAATAGTCTGTCAATCATTTTTTGGGAAAAAGTAAAAAGTGGGACATTTCAGGAGCAACTCGTATGTTTATAGCTGCTAGAAGTTTAACTGTTTCTCATATTTATAACACTTGTAGTTCACTTAACAACTAATGTAATTGTACAGATTTGAGGACACGATAAAAACAGTACGAAAAAAAAGTGTGTGTTATTGCTGGGGGCTTGTGCAAAATTGCTCAATTAACTAGGTAACCTTTTCCCGACACACACACACACACACACACACACACACACTTGGATTTAGTGGGAGTTGTTGTGAATTTTGATGCAATAAAAGAAGGAACAGGTATTACAATACGAGAGAGAGAGAGACAAAAAATTCTGTTTCTGTCATTTTATAATATTTCTGTTCGAACAGTTGAGAAAACTGCATTTTGTACGTTCGGGTTGTGTAGTGGAGTGTAGAATTTAATTAAATTCTGCAGGGAGACTTGATATTCAGCATTTTCCTCCCCTTCCATTATCATTATCTTATGAGTATTGTAGTGTAAAGTTACTCTCTCGGCATCGGCATTAAATGGACTGAACTTGTCCCGTTCCGTCCCATTTACATTCGTCATAAAATTTTTTTTTGAGAAGAGATGGAATTGACTAGGAACAGAAGACCAGTTCCATTTGTGCTGTAACATCCGCAATATTCTGCACTGTGAGGCCAATTAAGGTGTACTAAAGTAGGAGAGACTGTCATTAACTTCAAAATTTCACCAGAATGTCAGTTGTCAGTTTTATCTCGTCGCCATCTCGCAGAAAAAGATACTCCTCGTCATCTCTCATCGATACGATAGAGTAGGATGTGGAGAGAGAGAATAGAAGATTTCTGGCTTTTTACAACGAAAAATGGGAATAATTAAAAAGAAATTTTTGCCCCCCGAGCGGATTATGTCAAAAAGTGGCGTTGAAGGATGTCAAATTTTTAAGAACAAAATTGTCAAAATATTCAATATTTTGACTTTTTGAATCACCCTTACTGTCAGTCATCTTCATTTTCGTATGTTAACTTCCTTTTGCAAAAAAAACCTGGATCAATTTTTATAATTCTTTGTACTTTGGTCACTTTTTTTGGTCTCTCACAAATCCTTCATAATTTTCATAAGTTGTACTATAAAACAGAGAGAGAGAAAAAGCTCATTAATATTTACTATGAGAAACTGAGTGGACGAGGAGAGGGAGGCTGTAGGAATGAGAATTAGAGTCTGAATGAAACGTGATATTACGTATTACAATACTAAACAACACACACACACAATTGTATTGTATTGGAGAACAGGGGAAGAAGACTGCCAGTCTGCATGGGTAATACTTAACTTTAATTTGAGAGAGGGAATTTTGTGATATTATATACTGGATGTACAAGGACTTTGTGAATGTGTGTAGTCAAATTGCAACGTTTTATCATTGCATTGTGAGAATTGTTTGCCACACGCAATCAATTTTATTCTCCATCCTTTTAGGCTCTCTCTCTCTCCGTTTCCCCCATTTGACTGCGACTGGACAGTCAATAGTGTATAGACAGGCTGACTGCGTTAAGTTCTGTCGTGCTGGCCAAAGTTTAGGGTAAAAGTTACACGGAGAGTGAGAGGGCATTGGACGGAGAACATCAATTTTTTGTTTAAATATTATAAATTTTGAGGTAAAACACAGACTCCTAAATTTAGTGACTGCCAAAGAGTGCCAAATTCTGGTGAATGGCGTCGAACTGTGACAAAATCGTGTGACTTTTTTCTACAAGAAAATAATTCGTAATATTTTTTAAACTATTTTTCATAACAGTATCAGCGATTAGGATATCATTTTTGGCTTAAATATAAAAAATTGAGACAAAACACAAAAGTGCGTTTCTGTGTCCATATTGCAGCGAAATTTGCGTGTATGCCAAAGAGTAAGAAATTCTAGTGGATGGCGTCGAACTGTGACAAAATCGTGTGTGACTTTTCATCAAATTATTATTAACTCTTTATTAACGTGTTAATGAAGTATCAAAAAAATTCTTTGAACGCCAATTTTAACAGTATCGGCGATTATATTTAACTGTGATACCGCTGGATTGATGAAAGGATCAAAGGGTAAGCATATTAAAAATTAGTAATGCACATTTGTTATTAAAAAAAATCTTTGAGATAAGACAGGCAAAGTCTGCCATAAAATTCTTTGACAGACTTTCAAACAATGACAGTGTAAGGCAAATGAGTTGAAATGACTGAAATCCAAATTAAAAAGCGCCTCCGGTCTCCCGATCCTCCTCTTGCTTGTTAATTATCTAATTGGCACATTTCCGCCGCTCTCCCTTTCATGTCCAAAATTTTGATTTCCATTTCCTCTCCCTGACAAATTCTGCTAAATCCAACCCCCGTTTTACTCAGTGTTGCCTGTGACCTTGTTTTTTATACGATTTTTTCAAACAGTTAATTTTTTTAAAAAAAACATGTGTGTAGGCAATCTCCTTTGTATTGAATTGAATCAATTGCCCTTTGCTCTCTCAAAAACACAAATGTCACAAAAATGTTGTACAAGACTAGCCTTTGTGATAACACATGTGCTGACATTTGTACTTGAGAGATAAACTGACTGTAGACCGCAAGGAAATTTCCTTGAGGCAGAAATGTAATAAAAACCCCCACACTTATTATTTTGTATTTGTGGACGGCCAACCACAGCGATGTAATTTACATGGACCACCATTCATTCTGTGTGGACAGAGGAGGGGTAAATTATAATTATTGTCACCACAAAAGCTGTGGATCGATTCCCAATTCTGACATCAATACACATAACTACCTTCTTTGTTGTTGTCACTCCCATCTCATATTAGTGTGATGTATTGTACGATTGTCATATGTAGTAATCAATGAATAGAGCATTGGATTACTGGACACGCACTTTTTGGTGACACACTTCCGATCACACAGGAGCTGGACTAATGACACACTGAATTATACAAGGCTTTGTCACAACAACAACAACGACAAAAATATAGGGCAGTAGAATAAATGGAATCTTGTTTACTAATTCCACCGTTGAAATTATTGACGAATCTTTGACGCGCTTGGACGCCACTCGAGAAAAAAAGTCTCGATTCTGTCCCGTCTACATTTACAGTTCTTCCATTCTCAAGAAATTTCTAGTCTTTTAAAAGATAACGAATTGGATTTCAAGTCCAATTTGTTTTCTTTAGCAGTTAAAACAGCCGACAATTATTATTATTGATTGAGTATCTTTTTAACCACACATTTATCATGAAGACTATTAAAAAGTCGGCAGCCGCACTCTTCCTCACGTTTTCACATAAAGCATGTTTATCTACGCCCACACACACCCCCCTCTCTCTCCATATATCATGTCATAAATACTCTTTCATAATTAATCAACACTTCATCGATGTGCTTGTGCTTGTATTTGTTACAGTTACTTGTATCATTTCCTCCCAAGTAAAGATTCTGTATCTGTAAATGTCTGTCGTCTCCACGCAAACACACAAATATCTCCGGGGCATTCGTTAGTTGAGAATTTCCTCTCTCATTTAAGGATGACTTTGGTCTCTTGGAAGGTGGAGGTCCCTGTCAATCTTCCCAATGCTGAAATGTGAACGAAGCATTCTTATTCCACCTCATAATTGTCCATCTAATATTTTTTGACGAACATGCACACACACAATTCCCTCGTTTGCGTGCCATGATATTTAGTAAATTTTTCCACACTCTAAACTCGTTTCTTCTTCCTCTGGAGAGTCTACACATAAAGACACACACGGCATATACAGCACATTGTATACAACATTGAGAGAGAGAGAGTTGAAGAGTCAAGGATGAGGATTGCCATTTAAATTGCCAGCTACATCTCTCTAATGTGTAGAAAACTTGATCAGAGTCAAAGATTTTGAAGAGAGTCCAATTGTTGCTGAGACTGGACGTGGATGGGAGATGAAGAGGGGAGGAGGAAGGAGGAAATTATAGGTTCTGGGCGGAATTTTTTGCCCATTCATTTTGCACGTCGTCTTTTTACATAATAATATCAACTTGTCAAAACTCAACAAGCTTTTGTGTGTGTGTGTGTGTACATTGTGTGCACACGAAAGGAGTAAGACGAGAAGAAGTCTTCCTCTCCGTATCTTGTCAGGGAGGAGGATGAGGGCGGGAGGGGGCCAATATTTTATACTTTATATTGGCAAAGAATTAGTAGATAGTAAAAACACCTATTATTCTTCTGTAGAGATGATATTGGGAGGCTGTGGGAAAATTGGAATTGACGTACTAGAAGCTACTTGGGCAGCTAGCGGCGCTCCTGATTGGTTCGGTAAAATTCAGCAACTCAATGAAAACACGCCCGTGTACCGTAGGCTTTGATATTATGTACATAAGGCTGGTGTACCGCGTACGGAGCGTGTTTTACTGATATTCATAATTTTTAACGCCGGGAAAAAAGATCCGCTACCAGTCCCATAGTCGTTTACACTGTGGGACTCCCAGTCTAGAAGCTACTTTACTTACACATTGCACGAATTGAATTGGAGGGGGGCTGGAGTTGGAGTCATTTAGAAATTTAATTGTATGGATTTGTACAACGATTCTTGTCTTGAACAAACATTTATTATTTATTAATACTTTTTTGTACAGAAGTTGTCGATCTGATGTAAATAAACAATGGATGACCACGTGAATGGATGCTTGTTCGATCTTGGAGTGTGAATACAATAAAATTTAATTGATGATGGAGTTGCTCACTAAAAAATACAAGATCAATTTGGAACACCTTCCAGCCAAAGTCCATTATTTGACCTACTTTGGAGGTAAAATTTTTAATTCTTTTCTGAAAATAATCGATTAGTCGACAACTCTCAAAACTCCATCTTTAAATTGAATTATTTAACGCCAATACTTCTCGTGTAATTAATCTACAGTCCTAGTTCCCAATTATCACATATTTTCATGAAAGCGGCGTCGAACTCTGAAAAAAAAATTCCTGATTTTCAGCCTAAATTATAGAATTAATTTTTTCTCCAGGTATTGGAGCACTATGGCCCTTCATCCCGGTCCTTGGTCGTCAATTTGGGATCCCTGCATCCTCCATGGGTCTCCTTTTCTCAATTGGCACCATCTCCTCCATCCTAATCTCCCAAATCCTAATTTCCCTAGCTATAAGTTTCGGTCAAAGAAAAAATCTCTTCCTCTCAATAATCCTCCTTAACATTCTCTGTTTTGTTGGCCTCGGTTTCCTCCCAACAAATCCAAATAGTATCTCTTCAAATTTTGTCCGTCCCGCCCAACTAGCCTGTGATGAGACTTCACCAAATCTTCAACTCTACCTTCGACAATGTAATCAAGGTGGACCAGACGGTGACGGTCCTCAATCCCGGACTTGTCATCACAAAGAGACGAGTCATCGATACTTTAGTAGTGAAGGTCAACTCCATGTTAATCCTGGAGAAGCGCCCGCGGGGGCGTCTTCTCCGGGGAGTGAGGACAATTTTTGGTACACTGCCAATCGGAATTTACAACGTGGGAATGGAGGGTCAAATGCTTACGAGTACTGTGATGTTCGTTGTGCTATCGACAGTCAAAGTTTGGATGTGTGTGATTTTTTTGATGACCCAACTCGGTGTGTGGTGGATGGGTCGGAAGGGAGTGACATTGAAGTGATGGATAATAAAACTTACCTCAAATTTGACATGAAAGTAGAAGTGACGAAAGTGAGAAGGAATGACTCGTGCCTTGTCCTTCCACTCAGTCTAATCTCTTTTGATGGGAAAAGACTTTGGTCAAGTTGTCCAACAGGAGGTCATGGTGGGTCAAAATCTTCTGAAGCAATTTTTATGGAACACTGTTTTGTAAATTGTCACAAGAGTTCAAGAATTAATTCACTGCTGGATGTCAAGGAGAAAAGACCAGTCGATTGGAATTCAAAGCATTTGTGGGCGTTCGCCGTTCTTGTTAGTTTAGGTCTGATGTGTATAACAAGTGTGAGTGCACTGGCAGATGGATTTTGTTTCGACATGTTGGACCGGGAAAGGGTCAATCTCTTTGGAGGAGAACGATTGTGGGGGGCTGTAGGGTTTGGGATATTTTGTTTAATATCCGGTGGACTTGTGGATCATAATAGTGAAGGGATGGCTTTCAAGGATTATGCGATCTGTTTTTATCTCAGTTGTAGTCTTCTCATTACCAATTTTTTCGTGTCAATTATGTGGAAAGTGGACAAGTATTTGTCAGTGAGTAGTTCGTGTGGACTGGTCAATTGTTTACAATTCTTGTACCCGAGGAATATAATTTTTTTGATGGGGTCACTCGTCATCGGATTTTGTGCGGCACTCCAGTCCAACTTTTTATTTTGGTAAGAGCTCAACATCATTCAGCTGAATCTGATGAACAAGTTGATCGAAATATTTTCATTATAAAAAGTAGACTTACTTTCTACAATGCGTTCGGTGTCGGAAAATATTTCGATTGGCGTCCAAGTGTGACAATTTTTAATAGAATTTTTTAGCTGGATTTTTTTCCATTTTTGATAACGATTTTTTTGGTTTGTTACGACAGGCATATGGAAGAAATCATGGAGGAGCGGGAGGCTGTTGAGAATGTCTGTGAGCACAAGGTGTGTAAAATATTTAATTAATCTCAGATAGATTAGATGAATTTGGAAAAAGTATTCCTCTATCTCGAGAATTCTGCTTCCGAGTGTAGTTTCTCCGGGTGGCGTCGTAGTAAATTTTTCAGTTAAATAAAAATGTGGATTTTTATTTGTCCATTGACAGATCAAAGTGATTCAGGGTCTGATAACTTTCATAGAAAGTCTTGGAGGGGAATTACCAGTCTATTTCTTTGCTCGTAAAATATTAATCTTTCTATAATTCAGTTTTAAAACTACAATTTGTTTACATAATTTAAATTTACATTAAAAAATTCAAAATATTCTTAGCTCTCCTTCTCAGCAAATTGGGTCACTCCAATGCTCTCAGCCTGGCTATTGGTGAGTTCATTTAGTTTATCATTTTTCAAAAATCATTTAGCTAGTTTAATTAACCTCGACATGAAAATTCGTAGGAGCCCTTGGTTTCCGATTTCTCATCACATCCGCCATTGATAATCCTTGGTACAAAAAAATGCAACTCTACAATAAATGAATTCAAGTTGCCCTTCAGTTAAATTAATTTTAAAATTATCCAAAGGTTCCTCCTGCCATTGGGATTTTTACAAGGGGTCACCCATGCCCTATTCTACGTGGCTGTTTTGTCTCAGGGACAAACTGAAGGTCGAGGGATGAGCCTGGCTACAGCTATTCTTGCAGCAATGATGACCAAAACAATTGGTCAGTGAAAAATCCCTAGGAATATCCTAACTATTTGTTTTGCAGTTTCAATTAATTAAATATAATTTAATTCAGGAATGACAATCGGGAGTTTTGTGGGTGGAGAGTTGTTGGAGAGTGAAACTAGTCTAATCACATTCCGGATTTTCGGATTGATTGCAATCATCGCTGCCATCCTCCACACAATCGCCTCTCAAATCGCGCCAAAACCCGTAGAGTATGCAAGTAGCAAAAGTAAGTCTTTGTTGAGGTTCAACGCCGATTACCATGTTTTTTCAATTTTTGGGTCCATCATCGAAAAGGTAGATTTCGGTGAACTTTGTTGTAACAACTTTATTTTATTTTTTTAAAGGTTCGGACTCGATTGACAGTGACAATTCGGAAAGTCATGAGAATGAAATGAAAGATTTCTCGGAGATGCGGAGGATCAGTGCGAGGTAGTTGTAAATTAGTTTTTTTTCCATTTTTTCACCTCCACAATTTTCAATCCGATTTGTCTATTTACAGTAGCACTGTGGAATGGCGGGAAGCAACCGAGGCATCCCCCATGCAAAAATTCCGACTTTTACTCTGGAAGAATTTCCGGATTCAAACGCGGCATAAATTCCAAACTGTCGTGGAAATCCTCATCCCACTCGTTTTTACCATTGCTCTAGCCATCATTAGGATCCTTATTCCCATCACGAAGATCACGGAACCCGTCATCTTTGAACCAATCGGGTTACAAGGGAATGTCCCGACTGTCCTTCGAGCTCTCACGTAAATATTTCTTCAATGAATTTTGTGCAGAAAATTTTGTATATGAGATTTTAGAATTTATTTGTGAATGATTTTTCAGAAATGAATTATACTACGCACCTCAAAATCCTTACATTGACGAGTTGATGGAACGGGTCAATCAAGATTTCTTCGTATCACAGGGACTGAATTATTCTTGTAAGACAATTTTTTTAATTCTTAAAATGTCTTTGAGAAGTTCAAACTTATAAAATTTTGGGATTTTATTGTTTTAGTCAGAGGATTCCCCTCGGAGGGGAAATTAATAAAGGCTTACGAGAGGAGTACTCAAAATGGATTTTTTGGGATGGAAGGAACTAATTCTTATAATGCAACTTCTCCGGTCTTGGCTGGGGTTGTTTTTGAACAATTTCAAAAGAATAAAATCCCCACAAATATAAAGGTAAAGTAAAGAGTCGGGAATAAGTTTTGTTGCTGCTCGACGCCGATCAAAACTTTGTTTGCAGAATTTGAATAAAATTAATGAAAGGTGCGTTGATAATAAAATGTTGTCTTTTTTCAGTACAAATTGAAGTTTCCAGCTTATCAAAGAACAGAATTCGAGCTCTTTGCTGAGCGATTCACATTCAAACCGGCTTGGTTCACTGAAGCAATTTACCCGTTGTTCCGACTTTTGGGGCCGAGATCGGATAAAGCAAATGGCGGTTTTCCAGGTTCATCATTATTTTGATTAGAATAAAAAAGTATGCATAAAGGGATCGACTAGTTAATTTTGTGTTTGTTGCAGGGTACTTTGCGGAAGGATTTTTGTACCTTCAAAATGCGGTGGACAGTTCAATTACCAAGTCATTTTTGAATGAGTCTCAAATCCAACAGTATGAAGAGTATGACCTCAAAGTTCAACGATTCCCTTTCCCACCCTACGGTCAGTTTCTCCATCTTTTTTGTAATATTAAGCTTTTTCAATGGAAATTTTAATCATCGGCCATTTTTATTTTGTAGTGGACGACAAATTTGTTTTTGCAATCCAATTTTGGATGCCCTTCTTCATCACCCTGTCATTCATTTACCCGGCTATGAATATCACGAAAATTATCGTGTACGAGAAAGAATGTCGACTGAAAGTGAGTTAAACCCAACTACACAATTACTCACTTCATTGACAGCTTCCATAGTAAAGGATCCAACAGGGAGATGATTCAAGGAAAGTGAAAATCATACTAATTTTGACAAATGTATTTTTTATTCTGTAGGAATTTATGAAAATGATGGGTCTTCCAAATTGGCTTCACTGGTAAGGAAAATTTGGAAAAAATTTGTTATTTTTTGAAGATAGTCAATTTGAATGAAAAATGTTAAATTTTTTCACAAAAAAGGTTGGCTTGGTTCATCAAGGCTTTCTTATTTCTCCTCGGGACCCTCATCCTCATGACTTTACTGCTAAAGGTTCCGTTCAGCGAGGATCGGGCAGTACTGACGGTGAGCCATTTTCGAAAATACAACATTGTATACAAAATAGCAAGTTCTGCATTTAAAAATTGTTGTATAATTAAAATTAGGAATCGAACGCGATGGTCGTACTCCTCGTTCTCATCTGTCACAGCCTCACTCTTATTGGCTATTGTTTCTTCATGTCCACCCTGTACAACTCAGGTAAAAGATAAAATTAGCCTAATTTAATTAGGCAATATGAAATTGAAAGATGAATTGAATTATAATAAATTGAAGAATTGAAAAATATTTTTTTGGGAAAATTTTAGCAAACAGCGCTGCGACTGCCGCTGGATTCATTTGGCTTATGTGTTTCCTTCCGTATGGCTTTCTCTTCCCCCGACTTTCTACACTATCTCGACAGACCAAGTATTTGACTTGTCTCTTCCTGGGCAATGTCCCCATCTCCTATGCTTGTCAATTGTTTGGTTAGAAAATTCTCAATTATATTTGCTAAAAGCTCATTTAAATTTCTAAAGCAATATTAATTGAATTTCACTTTAATTAATTGAATTGTGTGTTTGGACTAAATTAGCAACGTTCGAGGGGTTTGAGGAAGGAATTCAATGGCGACTCATCACCTCTGGAGTATCTCCAGATGACAGTTTCAGCATTCTAGACTGCATGATTATGATGATTGTGAATGCTCTCATTTACATGATCATGGCATTCTATATTGAAATTGCTTTCCCGGGGAATTTTGGCATCCCGCTTCCGTGGTACTTTGTCTTTACGGTAATTGAAGACCTTTTTAAGTAAAGGGATAAGAATTGGAGGATTATTACAGGCAATCCAGAGGCTTCGTTAGAACTTTCTGACCAGCGATTAAAATGCACAACTTTTTGCAGAAGGATAATTAATTGTCAGAGTTCGTTCACGATATAGAGTATTCCAAGTTTTGAATTTTACTACACTCTTAGAAATAATTGGGTGGGGAAGTTGAAGATTTACTCTTTATTGGTGAGCCGGTGCATCCACCCTAAAAGAGTAAAATTTACTCTA
>WJFB01002352.1:0-19993 GCA_009870185.1 Pygmarrhopalites habei
GTGTATAATAGAAATAATTTATTCTTTCCTTAACTTCATTTCCTTTTCCCATATGTAATCAAAGCGTTTTTATGTATATAGACGAGAAGCCCTTCGCATGTACAGTATGCGGCCGAAAATTCACTAAGGATGGCAACAGAAAAGTTCACGAAAAAAGACATTCTAAAGGTATATTGTTGAATGTTTTTTTTGTCTTTGTTTACGTTATATTATTAAACTCATGACATGTAATTTAAATGATATTATATAATCATGTCTTTGTAGTTGTTCTCCAAATTCAACCTCCTCAGCATAGCCGGAAGAAAGGCATTAAGAAGACAGGGGAAACAAAGGACGTCAATCCTAATTTAAAAGTTCACATTCACATAAATATGTTTTTTGTTTACATCATCACAATATGTTTGATTTTTTTGAGCGTTTACATAAACATTTATTTAATACTGTACTATCCTCACATTACATGCTATTTGTGTATATCATATAGGAGAATTAGTACTTTGTTGTCGAAACAAATTGTTTCGAACGTAAACAGTATGGTTGGTAATTTAAATAAAAGAATGATTATTGTTGTTAAAAGAAAACAGTTGAAGAATATAGTATTCACTAAAAGCGTTCATATCAACTGTAAAACTTTGTGGTTTCTTTCTACATGAACATTCACAATTTAATTGTTTCCTTATTCTTTTGTTTATGTGTACGTGGAAACTCCCAAAAATGCAGTATGGTTTCAGTGGCCTAATTCCTGAGGAATTTAGTATTGTTCTCCAGTTAAAACTACGAGCCCTAGTTTTTCAACTCGTCTACATTGTCAAAGGAAGTAATGCCTCTGCATTGGCAATTTGTCAGAATCTTTTGGAACAAGCAGGTGATAATTGAGTTATTATTTGTAAGATAAGATCACAATTTTATCATGTGACGTCGATTGACTAATTCACAACTGATCTTCTTTTTACAACCAGAAAATGTACAAAAGTATTTGGATACAAACAAATTACAACCAGACGATTTCACCCTTTCCTTATTCAAAATCTTGGACTCTTTTACGGATGAACCTAAACCAGGAACGTTGACAAATTTGTTGGTGCCACTCTTTGAGAAACATCCTCTACCCTATGTTTGTTTTGCTAGCTCTGTGAGTTTCTACGATCAATCAAATATCCTGACCGCCATTCAGATGATGTACTTATTTATGTATGATTTAATGGATTTATTTTTATCCAGGTGAAAATGTGTTCTGCGACTGTGATTGAACCAACAGGTAGGTTTATAATTTTTTCTCTCTCATTGTAAAATGTTGTGATGCATGTGTTACCTTTTTGTGTTCACAGGAGAGTCTGACACACCGTTGGAATTCACTACTGGGCTCCTCTTGGGCATCCAATTTGATTGTCTACTTCAAAATTTGACAGACCGAAATCATGTCAGAATAAGGGTAAGATTCTTTAGCTGAATCGGTAACATTCCTAGTATAAGGAGTATATATACTTGAGAGAGGAAATTACATGTATTTCATGGGAATTACAGGTGAAATATCCAGATCAGCAGGTACACTTGATTCGGCCAAGGACAAATGATTTTCGAGGTTGTATTAATAGAGAGGACACCATCAGACTTCTCACTCAAGTGGTTGTCTCGCATCGGGTAAATTTAACATAGACTACTAATGCATAATGTTTGCGTGATAAAAAAATTAAATGCAAGAAATTAATTACAGAAATTGTGGTTTTCCTTTGTAGGCTTGGACAGAACCTTGCCCAGTGACCTTGGGCGTTGTATTAGATCTGTCTGGACCGGAGACGAATCGTAATCGTAAATTAGTATGTAAGAATGATGCTACCTACACCGTCCAATTAAGTGAAGAGAAGCAAATTTTCTTGTCTCCACGTAATTCCAAAAAGTCACTGTAGAAGCAACTGTGATTTTCCTTCCCCTATTATTATTTTATTAGCGTGTTTCTAAGTTGGCCTTTAACACCGACTAGTATGTACATTATACATATGCATTATTTTCAGAAGTTGAATAAAAAGTAAGTCAAAGGTAATATAAGTTGCGTGAATGGATCTTATTGAATAAATTATTGCAGGGACTTTAAGTTCATTTTATGGTATTGAGTAACTACAAAATCAAATCTGGAAGAAATTTCATTCTGGGCAACTGAGCTGAAAATATTAATGAGTGTTTCTTAATTAAGAAAAATGTCTTCAAAGTCAACCAAATATAAGAGGGTATATAGACGACATTTTATTTTGTGTTCAGTACATAAATCAGTCGGCGATTGACTAAAGGAGAATGACAAAAATCAAAAATGACTCTTCCTCACTGGAGGATTTATAGTCATTTCGTCACAGTGTTGAGAAACTGTTGGTTGACAGAGCTACACACACAAATCATTCTCCACCAGTCCTAGAAAAATATTGCTAAGTTTAATTTCCGAATGGGAGGAAAATTAAATTAGCAGGAATTATCCTCAGCAACCCGTATGGAATGCGGGGACACCAGATGACTTTGTGATTGTCATTGTTGTGAATAGTTCTGCACACGTCGGATGTATCCCCTGGAATTCGTCATCAGTAATTATTAAAGATAATAACAATTCTCCGCGTATATGATGGATTGTCAAGAATTCAGTGTTCACCACTGAAGCTGTTATGACTATAAATCGGGTTTTTTTCACTATAATTCCTAGTACCGTCAGGGCGTCAAAGTCACTCTTTTTGGAACCCATTCGAATTGCTACGGCAAATCCTTGACATACTTCTCCTGCATTTGGTCCTACAATAGGAATAACAACCATATTGGAAACTCTTTCTTACTTAAGTATCTTCTCCACATGAATGAAAAATAAACTGGTACCCAAGTAGTGAAATCCAACGACGCGTTCCTAGAAGAAAATCAAAATGACGACACTTGTTGGATGAGAACGTTGTAAAAACGTAAGTATGTATTTAGGTTGAAATTTTTTTGTAGAGGACTGTAAGGTTGGGGAAAAGAAATTCATACTTTTTCGGATTTCAGGCATACTAATTTAGCATAACATTGGATTTCTGTCTTTTGAGGGAGAGCCCACTCCAAGGGAACAAAGGATGTGTGGTAGACTTCAATATTTTTGTCCCCGAATTTTTGAATAGCATCCTCCTCACTCATCCCCACAGTCGAGTACTCACAAACAGCATAAATGGTTGTGGGTATTCTTTGGTAGTCGTAGTATTGTTTTGACCCTCCAAACAGTCTTTTCGCCAACAATGCTCCAGCTTTAATGGCCACAGGAGTGAGTTCCGGTCTCGTGTCAGCCACATCACCGATTGCATAAATATTCCTGACATTTGTTTGATCCGCCTTATTTGTAGGGATTCGTAGATTAGTTGAATTCACCTTGACTCCTTTGATTTAAATAATTCATTTAGAAAAGTGGATGACCTTTGTAAGTAAGTACATCATTCATGAGAGAAGAAGACATACCACAATTCTCCAAATTGAGGGCGGGGGTGGCGGGATCTCTCCCGATGGCAGACAAAACCGTGTTGAAATTATCCACCCGGACTTGGTTTCCATTTTTGGAGGTCACTTCCAGGGTGGGTGGACTTCCAGCTTTGACCTTTTTGATTTCCGTCGGTTGCCATTCAAAAAGACATTTGACTCCTCGTTCTTTGAGTGCATCTCCTAACATGTCAGCCAACTGACGATCAAATCCCCGAAGAAAGACTGACCTGAATATTTTTTTTGATAATAAACGGTTACATAATACACTGCACACCAGTTTTCTGTACGTGTCAAATAAAAAAATGTTTTTACTTGACCATTATGATGACCTCATTCCCCATCCCATATAAATGAAAATAAGTTACAAAATTAAATTGAATGTCAGAAAAGTGCTTCACTAAGTTGTCGTGCGTATTGAAGCGTACCCAGCGAGGAACGAGGCACACTCGATAGCCACGTAACCTCCACCCACAACCAGTGTTTTTCCAGGACTGTACTTGAGAGAGAATATGTCATCGGAAGTGATGACAAACTCATGCCTCTGTCCACCTGGGATGTCCAAATACCTGGGTCGACCCCCTGTTGCAATGACAATGACATTGGCTGTTCTTGTCGTCTCTTTCCCCTCCATATTGATCATTTTGAGTGTGTGAGGGTCAACGAAGGAAGCGTACTCGTGGAAAAACCTGACATTGTCTTTCTGACATGAGCAAATGAGTGATTACTCGATAGACAACTGAAATAATTTCGTCTGTGCTTTTTTACCATGAGACAAAAAGAGGAAATGTTTAAAAATGTACAAGTTGTTTACCTGCAATGCTACTTTGTAGCCCCAATTTAGGGAATGAATGTGTTGCTGAATATTCCCCACCATCTTGTCCCTATTGGAAAGAGTCCATTGACCAATTAAAATGTACGGTGGAATAGGGGAAACAGCAACTCATTCTTACCAAGAATGTAGTGGCAATTCTTCGGGAATTTGCCAACCGTAAGAAGCAGCGTCCAGAAGAGTGTCCCCTTGAGAGGAAGATCATTATGAGGATTTGGGGGTTTCAATCAATCAATTATTTTGTGAATATGTAGTAACAAGTCAAAGTGATGATTTAAATATTCTCACCCACAATCGATGATTGGTGCATCAGCTTTTTGGGAATACAACCCACATTTACACATGTTCCTATACACGTATACGGTCATCACATTGTCAGGTCAAATGTAAATTAATTTTTGGAGTATTATTGAAAAGAAAAGTGGAGGTAAAACTGAGAACGTTCTAAACATCTTGTAATGACTTCCAATGGAAGGGTCACTTTACCCCCGAGACCCCACCGTGTCCCCAAACCAGAGGGCAGGACAAAATCACAGAGACCCACCTTTGCCCCCAACTTCCCCGATTCCCTGGCCACCGATATCCCACCTAATCCCACGAAGTTCCAACACATTTTTTACCATTTTGTGAGAATTTTTTCAAGGGTTATTGGTCGGACTTACCAGAACCACCGCCAACGACCAACATGTCATAGTCATAATTGTGACTCTCAACTCCCTTCCGACACTTCCCCAATGTGATCCCCATTTCATGAACTTACTTACTCTGTGTTCACTTTTTGTATTTTGGATGATTGTCACCTTGAACGTTCCGTCAATTTCATTACGAACTTGGCTAGTAAAATTACGACTACTAATTAAATACTGATTATTAAAAACCTTAAAGAAGACAAACTACAAACTAAATCATAAAATACAGTTAAAAATGGAACGAATTACGTAAAGTGTAATAATATAAAACAGAAGTGGTAGTAATAATAACAAGGCCCTCCACCCCTCAAAGGGCCTAGGAACTCCAACTAAACACGATCCATAGTCTTAGGTGGCATGACTCCCCACATAACGTAAAGTGTGCGTGTGGGGTCCCTACAATCTCATCTATGTGGATCCTTTCAAATGATCCCATGACTTGTCCACAGGCCTCAATATTTCATTCTGGCCCAAACTGCACTATTACCAATAGACTATAAGACTTTTGTCAAAATGTTTCTTTTCAACACAATTTTCATTTCAGAATGTCCTCAACCGGAAATGAGGTCAGGTTAGAATAGAATAGAACACGCACATGCAGTCAACAAGTACAATTCAAGGTTAAGAAGATTTGTTAACTTTATTTTGAAGCTGTGCGCCTACAATTACGAGAAATTTTTGGGTCAGACAAGAATTGAAAAGAATGGACTAGGACTCTGCCCGCATCCCTCGAACTTCTCCAGTATTTCGGGCCTTGGGTCACAAACCAATAAAAATGTTTAGTACGGACCGTAGTTAATTAAACAGAATATTTAATATTCTGAAGTCAGTCACCTTTTCCAAGTCGTCTCTCACTTTTTCTTCGAGGGCTCTAATGTCAGTCATGGACAGGTCATGCCACCGGTCAGCCCAACTGTATACTTGTCTAGTTTTACAGGGAGGAAAATGAGGTCAGTCAGAATTTACTGTGACATCAATTGATTGACTGGGACTCTCACCTATGGAAATTGGTGAATAGTCTCCTCTCTGACCTGTGTATGAAACTCTCCACTCTATTTTGAATGCCAAACCATTTAAACTCTGCCGACACCAGTTTGTAGCAGGTCATGACCGGTGCACACTGCATTTAAATTCTTTATTATTAACAACACTTCAATTTAAACTGTCTCCTGTACACAAATTGTGAGACAACTCACATCTTCTGTCCAATTCCCAGTCAAGGGTCCACGGTCAAATTTGATTGGCCTGATTTTCGTGGGATCTTCCGTGGCCTTGTAGTCTGAAGGGTTGATGGGGTCGTTGGCAATGTCTATCATGACCACTTCCCGGTCCCGTAACTTCTCCGCACTGAGGTCATGAACCTGACTCGACCATTGAAGCATCAGACCATGAGTTAAACGATAATTGTAATTGGAACAGATTGAACGTTTTTGATACTAATAAATAAAAACGTACATTGGGTGACTGGCCATTGTCGGGCAGGTGGAGAGATTCGATCCGAATGTAAAAATTTTCCTTCAGGTAACCCGGATTCTACCGATTTATGTGAACATTACTAATTATTATGTGACCCAACTCAGACAGTGTAGGCTTGACATCAATAGCTTTTTTATTTACGGTGATGAGCGTGCGGCAGTATGGAAATGCACTCCATGCTTCTTCGTGCATTGTTAAGGACCCTTTTGGAGCCAGCATCCCTACCAAAAATATACAATCATCATCCAGATATTGAAGGGCTAAGTGGAATCACTAATTTAACATTGAAGTTTCAAGGGTCTTACTAATGAAGGCAGGGACTTTGCTGAAATTTAAATTGTCATTAAAAGTTTCAATTTTGTGCTTACAAAGATGTTGAAGACAAAAGTTGGGCAGATTTTTTTAAAAATAAAATCTAACACTTTTTTTAACATCTTTTTTTGTGCTTCAAATCGATCAATTTTTTGACATGGGTTCTAAATCAAAGTCAGGTTAACTAAAATTGCAAGACTTCAACGCCGCTTTAGATTTATGTAGTGTATCATGTGCGTAGAGTATGAACAACTGAGAAGTGAATGTGACAAGCGGCGTCAAAGTTCTGGGAAGGATTACCTTACCCTTCTGCCCATGTTTTGACTACAATCTTCTTCTTATACAAAAATATAGTGTTATTTTTGCTGAAAAGGTCAAAGGGTTAACCAACCTGGACAGGTGATACATTTTGTAAGTGTACTGGCCCTTGGAGTATCTTCCATTGAAAAGAGGAAAGTTTTCGAATCTAACCATCAGATAAATGTTGATGAAGATGGGTTTGTAAATGAAGGGATGTGATTGTAATTTTGAATACCTTTCATTGCGGACAATTTCGATTCCTTCCCCTGTGAATTAATTGGAAGGATTTAATTAAATAAAAATTAAATGGGTTGACTCTTCTCCCTCCCCAGGATGACATCGTATGTATATATGAATAAGTTGACTTCACCTCCTCCTGTCTCGTTCAGACTAGCATCCCCAATGGAGAACAACTGACCTATTTGATACTGTCAACAATGATCACTTGTCAAATGACATTTCCTCCACATTTCCCCACACTGAGAATTGTGTATTTTCCTGAAATGAGAATTTTACCTCCTTGATCGTGAATGGCATCACAATTCGGCTGTAGGAGACAAAGAAGAACAGTTTTCACTATTCACACATTACATACAGACTTCAATAATTATTGGGTTGAACTACAACAATAAACAAGACTTACTACTCCTTGACAATCATCTTGTAGGATTTATTGGTCAATTTGCACAATTTGTATGCGAGTCCATATATGCGAGTGTCAGGAAACAATTAAAATATAATATGTATCCATTTTAAATACTTCAAATTACAAGTATGCAGCCCTGAGGCCACAAATCATCATGCTTATTATTAAAAAATAATTAACAATTTGTGTGTCCAACATCAAAATAAAATTTGTTTGTTTGTTTGTTTGATGACGACATGATGACTTTGTGTTCAGATAAATGAATGAAAAATCTTTGAAATTTCTAGAGCAACAATGAAAGGATGAATTTATTTGCCTTCACCCTCCATTTACATTTACAAAATATGGAATGACTTGGAATTTGTGAAATAAATTGACGTTCCAGATTTGTAGTGATGACACGCACAGCTGGGGGACTCTCCCACAATTTTACAGTCACAATGGAAATCAATGTCAACATTCCCTGCTCTTCGTCTATTCTTCACTTTGATCGTGAAAATACAATCCGTGGCCGGACTTCCAAACCCGAACGCACGACCCGTCGCAAATTTGTTGTTGGATCGAGTTTTCCCATTACAATTGACGTCACAATTACAAAACTCGGAATCAGAATTCCCCGTGTCCGAAACACCGATACAAGTACAGGGTCTCAGTGACCCTGTCCCACATCCGTAGGCAATACAACTTCCTTCCCCTGGAAAGGCCCCGGGTGGTGGTCCTCCAGTTCCAGTAATTGGAAAGTCGTCTGGGAGAATCGGTTTGAATTCAAAAGTGGTGCAATTTTGACATACTGATTCTGACCTCGAAAAGAATAAATGAGGGAGACAGACAATGGGTAACTTGATGACCCCAGCCATGTTCTGCATCTGAGTTGGTAGGGACTTGGCCACAATGAGGTCACAGAAATCTGTACAGAGAAATATCAATTTCAATTAATGGAAAATTTAAATTCGTGTGAGGATTCGTACTTACCTCTGTAGAGGAAAGGCATCGCTCTGGGGTCCACCGAATGTCCATGTTCTGTGTGATTATGACCATGGTCATGTGACCCCTGGACTGTGGTGACAATCCCCAGAATCCCGAGGACAACTAGGACTCCCCGGCAGTTCGTCAAGACGAGCATGATGTGACTGAAACAGTGTGTGAGGACAAAATGACAAATCTCCCCGAATTCCCAATCCCTTTTATACGAGTCTCGCAGAGTGGAGGGGTCATTCACCTGTGAACCCCGAGAGTCAGGGAAGAGCCTCTCATCTCCATACAATCCGATCCACCAACAATTTACGACGTCTCCATCCTCCTAAAATACATTCTTCTCCATTCAGTCAGTCAGTCAAGTATTGAGGACCTCTCCACTTGATGCTAATTACTTTGTATTTTCAATTTGATACTCGGTTGTAAAATCCCGAGTACAATGTCATTTTACCTTGCAAGTACCTCAACGATTATGACGTGGTCGTGTGGTGTGAACTGGAACAGGAAGTGATCTGCAAATCCATACCGTATCTTGTCTAATGCAAGCTCTGTCTAATCATTGACGTAGCCCTTCACTCGGCACTGGAGAATGGTAGAGTATTTTCGAATAAGTTGTTGAGAGGAAGTACGGTTTGAAAAGATTCGAGAACAGGGAATGGAAACAAAAAATATGCTATAAAATATTTTACAACCTTTTGAGTTCCTCCTGCTGGGTCTCGTCATCTCTTCCTCATTAATTGACATTTCAAAGTTTGGAAAATGTGTCCTACATGGTCAATGACACGGACCATCATCATAAAAAGTAATGTACGGTTGGAGAGTAGGGGGAAATTGAAGGATACAGCTGTCATAATTGTGATAATAATACTAATAATACTAATATTGTTGTGTACAGCATGAATGAAAACTTTGAGTCAGAGGCATACTTTCCACTGAGTTGAAATTGTCAACTACTTTCTGTATAGATGTACAAGGGAAAAAGTGTTGCCCCTTTGACAAATGTGTGGAGGCTGAAGGGACCACTGTGAGTCTGCCAGTGGTTTACAGAGTATTAAAAACTATTAAGTCATCATGTGGCTGTTGTCCATGTACACTCCAGACACCTCCAGTCATCCGAGAAGAAGAAGAAGGATCGACAAAAGTTGACTTGAACGTTGAGAGTTACATGGAGGGAAGGGAGGGAAGGGCTCGGCGATAAAACGACTGATAAGTCCCCACATGAATCGGGAGTCCTCCTTTTAGTGTTGGCCACATCTGTCTGTAAAGAACATTAGATTCGAGCGGAAGATAATCATGAGGAGAAAAAAAGAGGAATCTCGTCACATGACCGTAAAAACTTGTACACAGAAAACAGAAACACAGACATGGAGGGCAGAGAGGTGAAATAAAATGTGGGAATATTAACTCTGTTCATACTCCTTCGTCCTTGCCTAATCTCTCTCTCCAGTCTAGTCCTTTCAACCCACTCTTCTCCCTGATCCTTATCTCGGTCTCCTATTCAACTCCTCAGCCTCTCTTTGTGTGTGTGTGTTTGGGAAATCCTAATACATATTTATTATCCTCTCTCTTTTGTGCCTGGCTTGGCTGAGCCGAAGAATTCTTCTTCTCCTCCTCCTCCTCCTCCTATCAAAACAATCTCTTGTATTTAATAAGAGTCCTCACAATTATTATTGTACAATAAAATTACTGGACGACAGTCTCTGACATGACTATTAGGACGAAACCTCGTCCCCTCCTCCAACTTTGACAATGGTTCGAATGGGAAAAGAGAAGAAGAAGAAATCAAAATCCAATTTAGTCAATCTGAAATGAGCTCAGGACTCATTTCATTGTGTCGTATTGTCAAAAGTGAAGGTCAAGAGTCGGGGAATTGAAAAATTGGAAAGTGGGATGAAATGTGGGTGACTCTGGTTCTAATGGTTTCTATTAATCCTCGATCCAGATTTACAGTTATAAATTTATAACTGAGGGGGGGGGGGGGAAGTGAATAAATCCAGATTCTGGGTGCCCTGAAGAGTGAATGGAGGCTGTGATAATGATCAAGATTGGTGGGGCTACGACCCTCAAACTGCAACATTGGATTATAATATCTGTGTAGTTGTAATAAATGGGCTCAATTTTATTGTCGGTGACAGACAAAGGGGGAATATTGAGCCGCATTATCATCTCACTCTCTGTCCGGATACAGAATCCATGCATTACAAGGAGGAAGAAGGAGAAGAGTGTCTATTGTGATGGCATTATAAAAGTATAAAAGTTCCTTCCTTTCCTTAATAGACGGAACATAATTTGATTTTGATATATTCGTGATGGGTGCCTGCCTATTCCATTCTGCCTTTTCCTCTCTCTCCACATACACACACACAACCAGCACACTGGATGGTAGTTAGTAAAAGTTGCCCATGTATTTTTTATGTAAGAGAAGGAGGACGGGATGGTGGATGTGGGGAGGCACTCTCTTCTCTCGTTAAAAGAGATTTTGTGAGAGGGGAAACTCGGAAAGAACCAGATGACAAGATGAGTTTCACTGGCTCTCTTTCTCTCTCTCTGGCTTGTGAATAATTAATTCGGTGAGGATCAAAGAAAAGACCATGCAATTAAATTGGTATGCTCCAAAGATTCGGGCCCGGGGGCAGAGGCAAAAAAGGGGGTTCTTTGAGCTCTCGAAAGGTCCTCCCCCAACACAAAAAGTACCACTTTTTTTAACTTTCACATACATTTTAAAGGGCTTAACCTTAGGGACCTCAGATCCCTACTGCATTTCCACTACCAACTCCCTCCCACCAACTCCATTAAACATCCCGAGACGAACTCAAGTACAGTTAAAAATCGCAACTTGAAAATTATTCCACTTGTTGTGTCACTTAATGTTAGTTTAAAGCTGTTGACACTGTGCTGAGGAGAGCCGTCCTGACTCCAGCCAAAGCTCATCAAATTCATTGATGAGTCTTCTCGAATTGGAAAAACATGTTTAACATTCTCGTTGTTTGTTCAACCGCCCTGCTTCTTTGTATTTTAATTTCTCCCCTCCTCCATCCCTAAAGAGGGAGGAATGACGATGCGGAAACAGAGAGAGAGAAAAAGGAATCAATATTCTGTGTTTGTGTTTGGCCATTGAGAACCTCCTCATGAATAAAATAATTCAAATGACCATCTTTATTGAACTGCAGTGGATGTTCCCTTGGAACATTTTGCATCCTTTTGAATTCCTCCTTCCGTCAGTTCCGTCTGAAAAGTCTTGAAAAATGAGTAATGCTGGTTTGTGCGGTGGGGTTCGTCCCCTGGATGGGAAGAAGGACCAATAATGCGTGTTCCATCCTCCTCCCTCTACTTCTCCTCGGAAGAGGAGAGACAAGTTTCCAGTTCCCCTATTTTCGTATCCTCGTCGTCCAGGAGGACGGAACGGGATTCAAGAGAGATGTTGAGAGAGAGTAGCTATTAGCCATTGAGACCCACAGCTGTACTGGAAAGAAGGAGGCACATCTCCTTCTCCTTTTCCCCCTCCTCTTTGTATTAAAATCCTTTGAGGAAGACACAAAAAATAACAAGAGTCAGTTATCAAACGAGAGCCTCTCTCTCCGAACACACGCACAATTATAAGACGCTTCTTGGTCTGCTCTTTCATTTAGAAGGGAGACGTTGTTTAGCACACACGTTCTTTGTTCCTTAAACTCATTGAAATTCAAGCTCCTGGTCAGCTAGCCTTCTCCTCCACCACAACCACCATCATCGCCATCAGTAAAAAAACAATCAACTTTTGCTCTTTTTGTCTTGGACTCTCGACAGTGTCTCTCATAACATGCTACACATTCTCACCACCACCATTCTTCCTTATTTAACCTGACCATCAACCTCCCTTCAACAACAACAACAACAACCAGAAGAAGAAGAAGAAAGAAGAAGACAGTCATCCAAATTCAAAAGAGAGAGAGAGAGAGACACGGGGAAGATCTAGATTTTTTGACGGATTCCCTTTTATGGATATGTACAGTCTCTCTCAATTGTGCACACAGTAAATACAGAGGGGGAAGCACACAGCAGCCACATAGTAGCTCCCCTCCTCCTCTCGAGACTTGGGAAAACAAGGGAAAGACGAAATAAATAATTCAGTCTTCCTCCCTCCTCCTTCCAAGACCAAGACAGGGAAATCTCCGAGTGTCTTCCATTAATTTACTCTGCCTGAGTGTGACTGAGCGTGGTGTACTGGGAAAGGGGCCCCTTATTTCCCTATGTGAAGTGTCAAGGGGAATAATGCCAATGAGGAGGACTCACCCCTCAGGTCGACCCGGAGTCCCGAGTACTGAATTGAGTGTGAATGAATAGTGACTAGTGGACAGGAGAGTGGATGACTTGAGTTGGGAGGGTGACATGTGAGGGCTAGAGGGACGTGTCGAACTTTTGTCTCAACGAACGTGTCATAATTGGAGGAGTGTGGACGATGATGTGAAGGGGGTCTGAAGATTGTTTGTTGTTGTTGCCGTGTGTGGAGTTGGTGCAAGTTTCTCATTAACTAAGGTTAATTGTCTCTGGGGACAGTGGAAATGTGCCCCCAACGTTCACTCGTCCTCCTCGTCCTGTCCGTCCTTTTCCTCCTCGGATCCTGTCACTGGATGTAAGTCCCATTTCCATCGACAATTAGCGGCAATTGTCCTGGAAATTTTCATTCTCAAATAAAAGTCCCCTTCATGAGTAATTCCATGTTTTTTAGTAGGAATAAATATTTAATGGTGAGTTGGAGTGAAGGATTTGTTAGGAAATTTAGTATTCTTTTCCCTGGATTGTGTGGACTGGGGGACTTAATCTCGTTGAAAAAGGAAAGTGTACATGAGTGGGGGAAGGAAGAGGGGCTGAGGACCCTTCCCTTCCCTTCTTGAGACTTTGAGAGAGGAGTGAAGGTTCTTTTGTAGTTTTTCCTCTGTTGTATCCATTGGTGAGGATGATTCCACTGTTATTATTATTATTATTAGAAGGAGAAGAAGAAGAAGAGTGTAGTAGTAGTTGTTGAGGAGGTGGTGGCAACTCACTCGCATTTACATTGTTGAGTAATCTGTTCGGGCCGAAAGGGACTCAAAGGAGGGAACTGAGGAACTGAGTTTGACGCTTTATTCATTGTATCCCTGCATGGGGTTTCACATTAACAATAGAGATAAAAAACGATCCCATCTCTCGACAACCACATCTTATCTCCTCAGGGAGAGAGATGCAGGTCTAGGAAGAGTTTATTCCCATGTGGGCCCTCCAAACACAGTCATCATCCCTGTCCTTCCACTCTCTCAAGTCATTGTAAAACGGGGGTCATCCTATTAATTAAATACAACAGGTTTTTCCACTCTCTCTGTCCACATTATTTTCCCGGGTTGCTAATGTCCGTGTCCCTTGTCCGTCCGTCCCGTCATGATGCAACATCAAAAGAATTGCATCGTCAACAATAACAACTCTGATTACCCCCCCCCCCCCTCCCTTCACTCGACTCCAAAGGAAAAAAGGACGACTTTGTGTGTGTGGGCTTCTTACTCACTCCCCTCTCAACGACTCATTAAGTGTGTGTGCCTGTGAGAGAGAGATGCACGATGCAATAATGTGATTGTGAAATTTAACAGAATCTTTGTATCAACCACATCAGCAATAATAATAATTCCAACACACACACACAGTGTGTGCACTCTCCAATATTGTTATATTATCTCTCCTCTCTGTCTCGGTTGGGATGCAATAATGCAATCCATTTTTTCTACACCTTTTAAAAACTTTTCCCCCTCCCTCGTCGTCATCTCTCTCTTCTCTCTCTGTAAATGTGTGTGTGTGCGTGTGTGTGTGTGGAGTGGAGGGGGATGGAAGCAAGTGTTGAGAGGCTGGTGTATTATTTATTGCGAGAGATGAAACAGATAAAAATCCTCTTCTTTTTTCTCCTCCTCCCCGAGAGTGGGATGAATAGAATGTTTTTATATGGAAATACATATGATGAAACGTGTGTGTTTGTGTGTGTGAAAATTACCTTTCCCTTGTTAAATACACTAAATACTCTGGTCGTCTCATGTCTACTCCCCCTCAAAAATAGGAGGGGGGAGATAAGGATGAGGGGATGGGAAAAAATGTGTGCTCTCCCCGTTTTTGAGGGGAAGAAGTAATTTATTCCATCACATGGCACGATTAAGACATTTCACCATTAAAAGCAGAGAGTCCAAAGAAGTGTCGGCCAGCGATAAATCAATCTTTAATAGCCATTCCAGGGATTTCTTTAGAGGAATTAAATGGGGAACTTTTCTCATCTCAATTTATTTCCTTGCATAGGTTTATGTATTTACAGGGAGAGAGAGTGTGTGTGTGTGTGCGGAGGCCCTCCCATATATCAGACTTTGTGTTAGGAATATTCTCATTTGATATTATTTCTGGAGAATGAAATGGCATCAAGTTAGTAACAACAAGGCAAGACTATACAAAAGCACTGATTAAAAGGAGGCCATTGGCACGGGAGAATTGAATTATGACTCTCCTCGTTGTCTCTTGTCCCTTGTAATTGAATTAACTGTAAGAACTTGAATGATTCAAAATAGAGACTTGCACAATTGGTATGACCACGTCGTGACGGCACTGCCCCCGCCCACGACGAACAACGGGAAGGGAGGGAGTCGACTGGATTCGGGGAAGACGATGACGATGGGAGGGAACGGGACGGGTAGTGACCCCATCATGTCCATGAATAGTCTCAGCTCAGCTCAGGGTGAGGAGGGGAAGGAAGACGACAAGAAGTTACCCGAGTGTCGGGAATTGGCTGGAGTCCTCTCTGAATCACAAATCCACATTTGTCAACTTTTCAATGTGAGTCCATCCCTCTCCATTTTTAATAATACGTCATTGGAATGGAATTTATCTCTTCGCATGAACATTTTCCTCTCTCAAGTTCCGCGAGTAAAGTTAAGGAACACAACTAAGAATAAGAGATGTCAATGTGTTGTTCGTAAATATGGAGTCGAAATGTGCGAGTTTTGTGTGTACCGGGTGGATAATAAAATAAAAATGCTATCATTATAGTACCCAGACTTACACCCGAGGTAAATGGTGTGCGTGTGTGTGTGTCGTAATTCCTCGCACCTGTTACTTACTGTAACTCGGTTGATTTATGACTCTGTGTCCCACTCGCCTCGTAAATTTCCAGGGGACCAGTCAAAAGGGGAGAGGGAGATTAACATTACACACATCGTAAAAGATTAACAACAGAAATGCTACTTCAGTTAAATTAAATTAGATAATTTTGATTTATTGTAATACTTCCTCCACTAATGCGTCATGGGAAAGCTGTTATATAGCTAAATGGCCAAAAATTGTATATTATTATTGCTCAGACGGAAGGGTTTCTTTCCTTTTTGAAAAATTTTGTGAAATGTGATTTTGTAAATTGTAGGACCACATGAGTTCTTTGGTCCAGGCTGCCCGGCTCGGACTCCAAGGTGAGAACTTGTCATTTAATATTTAAGGGAATGTAAATGGACTATTAGTGAATTGTCTATTACTAATTTGTACTTGTTGACACACACGAACAGAATGTCGATGGCAATTTCGACATAATCAGTGGAATTGTTCAGCCCCTCATGAAATCTCCTCCTCTGCGTCCCCCTCCCCTCCTCCGCCCAAGTCCTCGAAATGGGGGACTTTTGTCCCGGGTTCCAAGGGTAAAGTGGGGAGTGTGACGAAAGGGATGGGATTGCACAAAATGGGGTCTGCATCCGACTCGTCATCTTCCTCCTCCTCCGTGGATTGGAGTGCCGTGCTGACTAGAGGTAAGGTCTCATCATCACAAATCAAAGTATTTGAATCATTTATGCACTCATTCATGTAGGATTCATGTAGTTGGGTGAAGACTCTTCACTGAAGAGAGTTACGTCCTTCATACACGTCTGACCCCACGAATGAGATGAAGGAAAACTCTGCCAAGTCGTCTTCCTACTTTTGAATCATTGACACACGCAAATGAGGAGATCTCTTTCCTTGTTGGACAGAAAGGATTACACAAGTATTTTTACACAAAATGAGGAATGCAATTATTGTACACACACACACACAATAGTTACTAGTTAGGGAAGAGGGATCGTGTGTCTTATCTGGGTAATTGTACGTACAGATTTCATTCCAGTTTTCTTCTTCTCCTCCTCCTCCATCTCGTTGTTGTTGTTTCACTGTTGAGGAGGTAGAGTGTCTGTTTCTCTCGTCTAATCGTAAACTACGACTTTATTTGGGTGCGTTGTGTTCGTTGTGTGATTTATGAAACAAGATGTACAGTAATGAATTTATTTGATGGCTAAATTTCCAACGAGAACACATTATGTAAATCACACTTGGAAATTCCTCCCTCCTCTTTGAACAAGAATAATAACTTGCTCCTCATAATAATATTTTTATTTATTGTCTGAACCTTTTTCCCTTCTTCCACCCTCTAGTAAATTATGATGACCACCTCCCCTTCCCCCACCAGCAAACATTCAAATTCCCAGGGAGTATTATTGAAAAGAAAAGTGGAGGTAAAAGTGAGGACGTGCTAAACATCTTGTAATGACTTCCAAATGTAAATACTCTCTGTACAAACAAACAAATAAATAAACAACAACAACGACAGAGGAGGCGCAGATATTTTCTTGGTATCCCTTCATTCGACGGGGAGGACAATTCATTCTGTCTGTTTTTGAGAGAGTGTGAATATTATGAGCATTTCTTATTGTTGTGTTGGCGTCATGTATTCAATTGATCCTCGATAGAGTCAATAACTTTGTATTTCTTCATCGCTGACAGAATTCCTCGTGTGGACTTTGCATGTCCATCCGTACTTTAACGTTACTGAGAGACTGGATTTTGGAAGGAGGGGGAGAATAATAATCAAATAAACCTGATATTGTCAATTCCATAATATTCCCTCTCTCCAATCTTTGAAAGAGTCATCATCGACCAAGAGGAGTTTAGAGGAGAGCCGTCAAGATTGTCAGCATTAACTTTTAATTTATGTGCTTGTTTAAATTGTTGTACATACAGATTGTAGTCTATTGTAGTGGAGGTTGTTTTGTCATTCCTCCTCCTCGTCCTTCCAAAACTCTTTTCATAATTTATTTGGAGAGTACGTGCGAATTGGAAATATTAGTACATACTTTCATCCTTTCTATCGTCATTCCCCCGACTTTATGACCGGCTGGTAATAATCAAATATAAAAATACTTTATTATTATTTACCCAACCACTACTCGTTTCAGTATTGTCACTTTGGGTACAATTCATTCTGCGTACATTTGTCGTCCTTCAAGGAACATTATTTATTCATTTAATTACTTATTTTGTGGATGACAACTTTTTGTTGTTTATTTGTGGACAGGGTCAAAGGAAGTTGCACTCGTTCATTCTCTCCTGTCCGCCGCTGTCATCCAGTCTGTGTCCAGGTGAGTTACTAGTCAATAATGACAAATGTCTGGATTACAAATTATTAATTGACATTCAATGCAGGTCATGCAGGGATGGTTCCTTGACGTCTTGTGGCTGTGGGAAAACATTGCGACCCTCCGAATTGAAAAGTGAATGGAGGTACGTAAATAAATTACTTAATTTTGGAAATGGATGAGGGAAGAGTGGATAAATCCTTTTGATGTTTGACAGATGGGGAGGATGTGGGGACAATTTACAGTACGGCTACAAGTGAGTCCGTCCAGGATAGTAGTAGAAATATAACAATTTGACACTCGTCTCCTAATTACTCCTAATTACATGCTAATGGGGGAGGGAAAAGACCGACAAGACTTTCATTAAACGTCCCTTTAGCATGTGATGGGGAGTGTGTAAATACTTGGATTTTAATTTAAATTATCTTCTCGTTAATTCCTACTCACGTCATGTGCGTGTATTGTTGTTGTTGTTGAGAGCGTGCATGTCCAGACATGTTCAACTCCTTTGAATACTTAAGATGAATGGCTACTTGTCTATTTATACTTCCTGACAGATTCTCCCAAAACTTTGTTGATAGTCAA
Organism: Pygmarrhopalites habei; assembly: GCA_009870185.1. Lineage (NCBI taxonomy): Eukaryota > Metazoa > Arthropoda > Collembola > Symphypleona > Arrhopalitidae > Pygmarrhopalites > Pygmarrhopalites habei. The sequence goes on from WJFB01002352.1 coordinate 18,709, forward strand.
GAGCACAAGGTAAGGAGGAGATTGACTACTTGATTGTGATCCACAGGCAGTAGACATGCAAATGACCAGAATCTTACTTTGTAGGTGGACAAGAAGGAAAAATCCAGGATTTTAGCCAATTTACATAATAATGAGGCGGGGAGGAGGTGAGGAAATTAATAGCATCTGTTCTACTCCAATCAAACTGGAATTGGTCCTCCATTGTAGACTTTAAATAATTGTGTGCTGTGCAGGTCTGTGCTCAAGAAGACGAAGATTGCATGTAAATGTCATGGGGTGAGTGGGTCGTGCGCTTTGGTCACATGTTGGCATCAAGGTACAATCTTCATTATCATAAGTAGTTAAACTGGACAAATTCTAGCGGTCAAATTAATTGTGTTGTGTTGACTGGGCTGCATTGTTACAGTCCCTTCCTTCAGAGAGATCGGAACTCATCTCAAGGTATTTTATTCTTATTATTAAATTGAAGGGGGAGAGAGGGCAGTCAATTCCCATTCTATTCAAATTTGTTTTGTTTGTTTTCCTGTGGGGACAGGAACGTTACCAGAGAGCCACACTTGTCAAGCTGAATAAAAGGGGTCGACTTCAAGTTAAGGTTAGTCCCTTAACTTGGTTTGGGATTCGTATTTGTGTCAGTAATCCCTTTACTTCTTTTTACAGAAAGCGGGGGACCCCGTCCCTTCAGTTTACGACTTGGTGTAATGCCTTCTAAATATTGTGTATAATATTTTAACTTTTCCAATTTAATTTTCAAAATGAAATACATGTATATTTTAAAAATCCAGGTATGTGGAATCATCCCCGAATTATTGCCAACATCCTGGTACGTTCATTTTAATTTGTAATGTAATTCGATTGCCAAATTGTTGGAGTAAGAATAATGATTGGATGTTTTGATTGTAGGGACGTCGGGGCGCGTGTGTAATAGGACGTCCACGGCCCCTGACAGGTACTCACAATGACAACGAATTAACCTTTGTGGTACTCGTTTAGTATGTGATCCCGGTGATCCCAGTTTTGGACTCTACTTCAGTGTGTGATCCCAACTTTTTCCATGCTACAGCATGTGATCCCAGTTATTACACATTGCTGCAGTATGTGATTCAAAACTTTTATGTCTACATGCTTGATAGAGCCTCTTTATAATGCATTCAATTCCAGAATATGTCCATACAAAATGCAGGTCTTTCTAAACGTGCGTGTTGAATTACATATTTACAAAGTTTTTTTAATTATTCAAAATTATTTTAAACGACACTCAAAGTAGTAAAAAAACCAAAATGGC
>WJFB01002353.1:0-19975 GCA_009870185.1 Pygmarrhopalites habei
ACCTTTGCCACTTTAGTGGAAATTTAAGATGGGCATCATTTTGGGGAAGAAGGGATGAGTGAGAATTTTTCGTCCTACATTAACGTCATTAGTGGGTCATAACGGTGGCTGAAGAAATTTCGGAACAATTTTATGAGCCATACACCTCCCCCCCTACAGTCTTTCTTTCTCTACATCTCGGCCCAAGAAATGTATGTACAAGGATCATATGTACAGTGTACTGTACCTCAAGACAAAATGTCTTTCCATTTCCTCAACTTCCTTGTACACAGAGTGGATGTGTGGAGTTCACTGGACAAGAGACGAAAAGAAGAGACCCAATGTTTTGAAAGAAAAAACTTTTATGATTTCATTAAGAAGCTGGTGTGGATTTTGTGTGTGTGTGTGTGTACTTGTTATCCATGTATTTTGAGACACATGAGTTTTCCCCATTTTTATGGGTCATCCATGTACATGGGAGTAATACAAGCCATCAGGTTTGTTTCTCTTTAGCCTCATTTTGTGTGGTTGGGGCTCCAGTTCAACCACAACTAATAGGTCATAATTGTTCCAATTTTTTTTGTTTAATTTGTTACATGAGTTGAGAGAAAGTTGAGGCTTTCTCCTTCTCCTTCTTCACTTTCTCTCTTGCATTGTTCCAAGAAAGTGAATGAGAATAGCAGTTATTTTTTGGTATGGAGAATATATATTTAGCAAGGATCATATTTCCCAGTAGTGAGGATAGCGAGGAGGATACATAATAATGATAATGTAAATTAGAATATCTAAAGTAATTATGTTAGAGTTTGAATTACATAGTTAAGACTCAGAATGTGTAATAGTTTGTTACACATTCAAACTATAAAAGAGTTGCTGGGAGGCGTGGAACACAATTTCAAAGCAGATTTTAAGAAATTCAAAGAGTACATTTTATTTGTTGACTTTTATTTATATTTGCACTTATTACATATTACACGAGTCCAGGAGCACATGAAAGTTATTTCAAAGGGAACACAAAAGTATGGGAAGGGAAAGAACACAGGACAATAACCTAGACTTAATAAGATGAAATCTGGAGGCGTTAAAGGAAAGAGAGAGAGAGAGAGAAAAAAAAAAGTTTGTGACGGAGAAGAAAGTAAAATATGACTCAAATCTCTTTTCTTTTTTAAAATAAAATGTTGTGGACTCGGGTTTTTAAATGAACAAGGCAGGGTGACATGAAAATGGCTGATTTACCAGCTGCACGCACATGTATGAGACAGAACACAAAGTATAAAGAAATGATAATCGGATTTCTTGTAAGGCCATGTACAATGTACATGTAGTGTAATATAAAATATCTTGGGCTCATCATAAAAGCATTTTCTTGTCCTCTTCATCTTTTCGGTTTTTGTGGTAGGTGGTATCGTTTTTCAGTTTCTTTACGATACTCTTATTTTATTCCATTGAGTATTCTTTTTCAGTAGAACATAAGTTATGTTACATAACTTGTGTCTGAGGGGGAGACATACTTTCTCGCGGCGAACGATACTTACTTTCGCCCACTTTTACTTCGTCGGTCTATGTGAGCTAGATAGACCTTGCTCTCTTTGTTTTGAATAAATATGGTATGAGTGACAGTGGAATTTTATTTTGTTGCTATGCAATGCATACTTGGATAGTCATTTTTTTTGTAAATTCTTTGTCGTCCTACTTTCACAATATATGGAATCTATATTCTCTGTGTGTAGGGATCTAAATCTTGTTGAAATGTAGATAACTGTGTTATACACAATTAAATACAGAGCTTTACATAATTAAAAATGAAAATACAAAAATAGACAGCGACTGTTACTTTCACAAGGTATAAAAATTTTTGACAGATGTTGTCCTTGGGTGTACGCACGAAAAAAGTTGTTTGAACTCTGGAATTTTTTTTGTCGTCAAATTTGTCCAAAGGGACACCAGAAATTGTGTAAATTCGTTTGTTTATCTTTTCATAAAATACTACATACACGATTAAGCGTCTACTTGAAATATTATTGTGTCCAGAAGGTATTTTTCGGTCAAGATGGACACACGAAGGTTACCATCCAGACAAGCAAAGGACAAAGCTCAAGGTTTATTTCGTGAATTAGCTGGGAAACAAGTATCCTCCGACGAAGAGTCAAATGAAGGTGGTAGGAAGTCAAAAAATGATTCTGATGACTACTCATCTCAAGGAGAAAAAAGTAGTGAGAGTGATATGGAGACTGATATAAAGGATTATTACAAACCAGTTCGTCGAGTGAAAAGACCGAGAAGGAAAAATGTAAAGTCTACTGCAACAACAAAACCCATCGAAGTACATCTTACAGATGAAGATGACATAGTAATAAAGGAAGAACCAGAATCTGAAAATGAATTTGGTGGTGAAAATGATTTTGGGCAACATAATGTTGAGTCGAAATTAGGTAAATTTTGATATTGGTTTCGAACACCTATTTGACTGTCTGGCATTTTGTAATCAATAAGAAAAATTTACTGGAATAAATTATTTTCTGAATCTTTACAGATGTGATTAAAATCCAAGACTTTCCAAAAACTTTTACTGTTGACAAACAAACTCTCAAGCCTTCCGATCCCAATACAGCCATATGGACAACATCTCTTTTCACAATCACAGCCGTGTTGTCTGATGGAACAGAGTCAAATAACGAATTGAACCGGGATGAGGATCAGACTGAATCAGCAAAGGAAGGTCCCAAGACTGGGTATATCCATTGTCCACTATGTCAAGTAAAGTTTACCAAGATGAGAATGAAGAAGCATCTCAACACTGTTCATCCTGGAGTAGAGAAACCTTTCATATGTGACATTTGCAATAAAGGTAGACAAATATCTTAATTGATCTCAAATATTAAATCAATTTTTTAGACATAGTGTTAATATAATTACGATTTGAAATACAGGATGGAGAAGTTGGGACCGGATGAATGATCATCGTATAAGGTAAATTTATAACAACATTCCATCAGTTATCAGACAATCAGGATTTTTGTTAATAAGAAATGAAAAATTATCTCTAATTTCATTTAATTTTCCAGCCATTCAGATACCGCAACTCATCAATGTGACTTTTGTGATAAAAGTTTCAAAAGAAAGTACACTTTACAAGCTCATGTGTTCTATAAGCATGGGTCAGTAGAAGGGTCCAAGAGAACTGTGCAAAAAAACTCCATGGAATCTGCTGTACGAAATGTAGGTCCATACAAAATTGATAAAAATGCCTTACCTCCGTTCAAATGTCCCGAACCAAATTGTGAAGAAAGTCATGACACAATCTGCCGCCTCCAACGACACTACTCTCAGACTCACAAGGACAGAAGCTGGATTTGTGAACTTTGTGGAAAGGCTTTCCCTGGACAAAGGGATTTAATTGTACATGGACGATGTCACAAGGTAGTAGATCTGTTCAACTCATGACAATTCTTCCGTGTACTATTTGTTTGTTTAATTACTGATCTTTTTAATTATCTTATTTTAGGAAGATCGTCCTTATGTTTGCGACAAGGTACTACAATTTAATTTCGACATTTTCTCATAACAACACAAATATGAAAATTTATTTAATGGTGTATGAAATTTATGAACTACCTAAAATTATTATTATGAGGACTTTGGACAATCTGTACTACACCGTCCGAATTTCCTAGGGAAAAAATGTCAATGTAACAGATTCTAAAATCGAATATCCTTAATTGTTTTCAAAATATTTCAATTTTGTTTCTTGCAGTATTTACAATCTTTGCTCACTAGCGAGTGAGTAATTATCGTTTAAAAGTACTTTACTGAAAAATCAGTCAAATTTTAGTATAACAACACTTGTATCGATTTCTGGATTTAGGATCCCATTTAGTACGAACCTATTTTACTCAGAATATGAATGGCTATTTATGACAAATTTTGATTTTGTATTTCTTCAGTATAATTTGTTTGATAATTATGCAGTGTGGGTCAACTTACAAATCAAAAGCTCATTTGAACTGTCACATTTTACGATCCCATGATGAGCAAGGACATGAAGCATACAAGGCGTACCGAAGAATGACAGTGAAAAAACTCAAGATGACCAAAAAGATGATGAAGGAACAATCCAGGAAGGAAGACAAGGAGCAATCCAGCAATGAGGACACTAGTTTTTTAGAACACATGTTTCCAGACTCGGAAGAACCGGGGACTACTTAATATTGTATCCTATTTGACCATCAACCTATTTCTCGTAATTTGATTTTCAATTTTAAAAAATACGAGATGAATTTTGTCATATAGATCTCTCAAAGTTTAAGCAAGTATTCGTTAAAAATGTTTCTGTAGAGGCAGTCTGTCAGTCCAGAGAGACATTTAAAAGTGGTGTTTTTGTTTTTGTGTATATGCAACCATTTGTGTTCGAGGAATCGTTTAACATATATTCAAGTTTATTGTATAAACTTTGCTTAAAGTGATATTTAAAATAGTATTTAGGCAAAGATCGTTTTGTTTGTATTTATGTCTCTGCCGGGACTGAATTTTCGTCACTGAACCCAATAATAAAAGTAAGAAATGTTTCAGTATGAGATGTTATCTGAGAAATTTAGTTTTTCAAAGTCTTTCTGTAAAGAGGACACCTCATTTATTTTATTTTCTCCCACACACACAAAATACAATGTCCCTACCACCACCACCAGTTTAATGAACTCTTTGTGATTTTTGGAAAAGAAACTACAGAATTTTGGCAATTCCACTTTTCCAAAATAATGTAATAAATATTATTTCCAAATGGAATTTGTATTATTCTCAATCCCACATCCTAACTATCAATTTTTGGTAATTTTACAAATAACCTTACGCAATACGAAACAAGAAAAAACCTTTTGTGTGTGATTCAACTCTTTTGAACTTCATACAGTACAATAGCCTGAAATTTGACATGTCAGTATTTATGTGAGATTTTTTTCAGTTATTTGGAAATTCTTGTATTGTATATTGTTTATCAATTTAGTTGAACTCGTGTGTCTCCTTCAGTCTCCTGGCAAACTGCCATCTAAATAAATAATGTCCCATCGTCCACTGCTAATCCCAAACATTCATTTTTTAAAATTTTCATTCAGGAATAGAGATGACAGACGATGAAGAAGAGGATGAGGAAAGCATACTGGAGTTAGAAGAGAACAGGAGGAGAAGAAGAAGACATTTTTCAAAATGTTGCGTAGTGACTATTTGTCTATGTATCCCCATTAATAATTGATCTCCTGTTCCTGTTCTTCCTCGAATCTTCAAGAATGTCAAGAGGAAAGAATGTAACTCGTGTTGTATATTATGTACTTACATAGTTTGACCTCCATCATAATTGCTGTTTCTAAATTGATCGACATTCAACACATCATTATTTAGAATCAAGGTGATAAAACTTGAATTACGACTTGGTCCTCGTCTAATTTAAACAACTGCTACTGTGGTTTTTTGATGACTGGAACAAGAAAGACAAGTCTGTGGATTTGGATTTGAACTTTATTGGAGACTGTGTGTGTACTTATAAAAAAGAAAAAGGGGAAAAATGGTATGCCAAGATAATTTTTCTTGTTCGTAGTATCATTCCTCTATAGTATTTTCTACGATGTTGTTGTTGTTATTGACTCTGTCATTGAGAATTTCTTTTTTGCAGTCGTAGTCAGTAAACCATACCTCCTCAAAAAAACTGCAGGAAGGAACTAACGAGACTATTAAAAGTGTACATGGAATGAGAGGAGTGTGTGTGTGTGTTGGGTCGATTGTATTTTCTTGCCACACATTACTGTACGGATCTCCTGGGGAAGAAGATGATGAAAATAGAAAATTTTAGGGATGAGAGAGAGAGAAGTCTGAAGGATGATCGAGTAAAGTAATTTATATTTATGGGGAATATAGCGATATAAGGCGAGAATGAAGCACCCCACCACCAGGGACATCACCTACGCAATCCCGAATTTTTGTGAAAATTGATTATTTTGTGTGTTGTAAAAAATATGGACGGGCGGGTAGGACAGACAGACACACACTCTGGCTCACAGTGTAGAGAAGAGAGACTCTCTATAAATAAATAGGCAATCTCACAACTCGTTCGTTTCATCTGAATAAGATACATGAGCTAAAAATTCTTTTGTGGGATGCTTGTCGGTCGGTTGATTCTCATCTCTTGCTCTCTCTCTCTCTCTCTCTCTCACTCTCTTATCAAAACCTCACTTTTCCCCACACACACACACCACACGAAATGTGTTATGTGTCTGTTTGTATAGACAATAGACATTTGGGGTGACTCCTTTTTATCCAAGATAATGTGAATCGTCTTGTACGTACAACCAATTTATTTATTGGGACAACAAGATAATTTTCAATGAATTTTCTCTCTCTCCTCTCTCTCTGGCGACGGCCACCCAGGGAAATGAAAATAGAAAAAAAACACGGGGCCATTATCACACTCTAGTCGAGTTGACACGACGCTGACGCTCTTCTACTCTATTACAAATTGAAGGGAACGGGGGGAGGGTGTTAGCTGTCTAATTTAATATAAGGCTAAGAGACACAATACAGTTACAGTTATCCCCCCGTACAAAACAGCGTGTGTGATATTGTCATTACACGTGGTGCTATTAATACTGCCATCATTCTGTCCCCCCATCTTCCTCCTAGTTGTGATCACACACAATAATATATACATGTATAACCTGGACTAGGACAACTACTTAGGGCGGGCACGAACCGAAATCTTTTTCATTCTTCTCTTAAATACTCGACCAACTAGACGAGCAAAAAAAACTAGTCAACAATTTACCTCTCCTATTTAAGCTACTGACTGCCAGTCTCTATCTCCAAACTTTTTATCTCTCTCTCTGCCTTTTCTTCACAAAATACAAAAAGAAGGAAAAAACATTTGAGGGGAAGAATCAATTTCTGAAAAAAAGAAAAAGAAGAAACTTTTCTATAATCTCGGTCGCACGTGAGAAGAGGATTCTAAGACTTTGAGCCTTTAAGCCAATTAGCAGTAAATCGGATCTACTTTCCCCATCTCAATTTCTACGAGTGCCCTACCTTCTTACAAAGGAACTTGACCAATTTTTACCTGCACATACACACACACACTTGACCACCGTACATCTACAATGGTGAGTTAAATTTTTTTATTGAAATTCTAATTACTATGCTAAATTTTGAGTCAGATTCATGGCGAGACTTGCTAAAAAACATGGGGGGAATTGGAATAAGGGCATTTTGAGAAGGTATTTCGAGGGGTAACAAAAGTCAGATTGTGAACCAGACTTTTTTTTTAAAACAAACTTTTTCAGTTGTTCAGTGACTTTTGCTTTAGATTCAATTGGATTAAATTCCAAATATTTCACAGAATAGTCATGAATGTCTTACTTCTAATCATTGATTTAGTTATTACAGCATGAGGCTTCATTGCAATTAGTTTAAAAAAATGGGAAAAGAGAAATCATTACACAAGACAGTTAAGGGAGATTGAAGAGTATTTAAAGTTGACTTAACCCCCCATTAGACACGTAAAAGTGTAAGGTTGAGGATTTATTTGATGGTGGGAGTTATTTTGATACCACATATACAAGTCACAGTTAATATTTGACAAGATGCAGAGGAAGGTCTGAGGAATTTCAGAGTCAAGAGCAATCTGAGGGTTGATTGAAAACATGGGTAGAGATGACAATATCAAAAGATCGAATAGTGTGTGTGATTCTGGCGAGAGTCCAAAAGGAAGGAATCGACATGCGAGGAATTGGCAATTGAATGAAATTGTCATTGCATACAATAACAAAAACTGAATAAGTCAGGAAGACGTGTGTGTGTGAGTCGTGTGTCTTATGTGTGGAGATTGTAAAGTGTGATAGGAATTGCTTTCGTCATTGCGTAACACACACACACACTGGTTTGGGTTACACGATACCCGTGGTTTGTTTTCAAGTATGAAAGTTGTCTGGGATTGATCTTTACACAATTCTTTTACTTGCGTATGTTTTCCCCTTGGCCGTACATACTAATATAGTCACAAGGGCATTTGAAGCCATGCATTGCACTGGATCGACAGAGACAAATTGTAGAGTTTGAACAATTAACTCACATTTTCTCCTGTTCTTAATTACACCACCACCAAACACACACACACACATGTACAAGTATGAAGTGGTATGTAATGCGACGTGTAATATGAAAATCACTTGATATTTGGCCTTTGCAATGAACTTGTAGTTGTTTCATTTTACACCGTACAAAGGTGGACAATTAGCGTGTGTGAAATATTTCCAAGGTGGTAGACTGTGAAAACATTTGTCAAGCTTTTTGTCACAAACTCCGGAGCCAGTGTCAAAGTCAGTTTGAGATGAGAGTGGGATGTGGTCGTGCCAAAAAATGTTGTATCTCTTTAATACTATTTACATGGTGTGTGTCCCTCCGGTTTAGAAATTACATGTAAAATTAGAGGAATATGGCCCACATCGCAGATCATTGTGTATGTGACTGTGTACTTGAGTCCTCAGATCACTTTTCAACCAAAGTAGAATTCCATGAGTTCAGTGAGTCGGGGTAAAAACCTTCGTCATGTTTTTTGCTCGTGAGAAGATAGGCGTTGATGGCCTGATGATCTCGTCATTTGACTTGCCAAGTGGACTGTTGACTAATTACTTGTACATTCCACAATGACATTTTAGAATTTACACAAGGATTTAAAACCCGCCTTGTTTTTTCATTTCAGGAGCGAAAAATCCAACGAGAATCCCAAAAATGTAAGTGTATTGTGTAAAAAAAAGAGTGAATGAAAATGTGTGTGTGGATTTTTTGAATGAGATTTGGGAAATTAGGAGGATCTCTTGCGAAACATTTTGGAAATGAGCGTAAATCAATTAAATGAAGATTAAAGTAATGAGTTTAATTATTTTATTTCTCAATTTCTACAATAAAGATATGGAGAAACAATTCAAGAAGTATGACATCAATGGGACTGGAGCTATCCCTGTGTCAGCCATGAAGAGCATAATGTAAGAGAGAGGGAGAGACAGTCAATTAAAATTCCTTCTCTCCAAAGTCATTCTCTTGTACAAATTCCAAGATTTTGTGATAATAATTCATGATCTTCCTCCTTCCTCCTCTCCCATTAGAGCTGGACTGCCTGGAAGGGAAACCATGACGCCCATTGATGAGGAACAACTCCAAGAAATGATTGAAGCTCACCTTGCAGGTATGTAGTGCAAAATTCTTGACATTTTCCATTCTCTAAACTTTACATAACATTTGTTATTGAACAATGGATTAAAAAAAAGGAGAATCCTTGTGCAAATGCCAGGATTTAAATACGGAGAATAAATCTCCTGACACTCGGTTGACCTAGAATTCATACATAGCAAATAGAAATGCATCCAATGGATCCAGACAAGTCTTTTTTGTTGGATCGTTGGTGATTTAATGACGAAAAATGTCTACAGCCATTTTACAGATTTACCTCTCAAGGTCCTGAACTACACAGATTAGAGTTCAGGGGATTCGGAGGATTTGTGAAAAGACTGAACAAAAAAATAATTGTCCTATCCATACACTAAAGACTATTTTATTTACTGTGTTGATTGAACAGAATCCACTTTTGTCGTTCTAAACAAGGAGACAGGACAATTTGACTTGCAGTCAGGTATCAATTTTAAAAATAAAAATTGTGGTGTGTGTGTGACGCGTGTGTGTGGTAACACGTAATATTAATAGAGTGTCAGAGAGAGAGAGAGAGAATTGATCAAGAAAGTGCAATCTGTTTTTTCTTAAATGCCTATCCTCCCTCTTCAAAAAAATGAATCAGACACCATTAATTATGGATGAATGTCAAGCTGAGCTGTCAAGGGAAATAATTTCCCAATGGCATTTTGTTCAATGTTATTTATTACGATCAAAAATTATTTTTTTTTTGTTTGGTGAGGAGAGGAGTCTATCCTACGCAAACATTTGATATCCCATATCAAGGTTAGGCTAAACTTACCATTGAATACACAAAGTGTGAAAGAACTCGAGGAGGAGGAGGAGGAGGAGGAGAATTAGATGATAGTAGTTAAATTAAAGAAGAATTGAATTTTGTTCTAAGAATAACCCTCTTCCTTATCTCATGATCAGACTTGAGACGCCATTCCTAAAAACCACTACATAAGTGCATATTACTCTCTCCCTCCTCTTTCTCTTTTCCTTACTCAACCCCCATCACTTTTTTCAGTCCTACACAATGTTTTTGAATTTAAATTGACAATTTTTTAATCTTTATTTGATCTTTATTTGATTTTTACATTTCATGTGGGATTTTTTTCAGAGGAGAATCGCATTGATTTCCCCAGTGCTTTGGCCATCAGGTTAGTATATATAGATTATCGAATTGTACACAAAAACTGGCATTAGGAAGACACGAAAGTTTACATTCAACTTTTTTTGGCTTCTTCTTCTAGTGTCTTTTTTCTGAAGAAACAACAACGTAGGAACACCAACGAGTTTGCGGGTAAATATCAGTCCACGAGGAGAGTGTGGGTTTTTGTTGATGTTTGTCATCACATCATACTTAATTCTGTATGACATGGTTCTGGTCAATTAAGGGCCTTTGACCCACACTCTCTCGCAAGAGGGATTATGAATTGTTTTCCTCTTTTTAAACAAAAATGGCTGTGCTAGTTAATAAAGGATTCAAAATGTATTTATTAATGTCTTTGTATTTTTGCTGTTGTGTGTAGGCAAGGGACTCATCCGCCTGACAGACATGCCTAAATTTTCAATTCTACAAGAACAAATGAATTTTAAACCGAACCGGAAGTTGTTCTAAACCGAACCGGAAATGGTTGGAGCTGAACCGAAAGTTTGTTTTAAATGCTGTGACAAAATGCTCTTCTAAAAAAAGATAAAAGTTGAGGAAGAGAAGTTTTTCTCTACAAAAAATCTCTGTTGCTAATTTTAATTTTAATTTTGGTTGTGAGGTTTTACCTGTGTAAAAAAGAAATCTTGTTTAAAAATACATCTGCTATTACGACGTACTACACAAAAAATATATTTCTTTATCGTTATGCTGAATCTGTCGCAAAATATTTTTAGCGAATATATTTCAGCTCCTATCGCTTCATTTTGACAAATCTTTGCCAATTAAATTCTTCTCAATTCTTCAAGCAGAGCGAAGGAAGAGGGGGAAAACATCTGGAGACTCACTCACCTGCGTTTGACAATAAGAGAGATATAGATAGTGAGTGTGTGTGGTGTGCGTGTGTGTGACTGGGAGGATTGTCAAAGCAATAAAGTATTTCCGCTTATTTTTCTTGGCTTTTTGAGAGGAATTTAAATAGAGTGTAAGATCATAAATAAATTAGAGACACCTTGTTAAAAATGCATTATAAATATTCTTACACGGTTAACCTCGCTTGTCCTATTTACAAAAAAATGAATTAAATATGAATGTTATCTTACTAGAGTGTATTTTAAAATAGTCCAACTTGTAGTGCATTACATATAAAGAGGAGGAGTGGGAAGGAAAAGTTTTTGACGCTATATACAATGTATAAAATGTAAGTAGGATGTGTGAAAGCAAACCGCATTTTTGTATGGGTGAATGGACAGATTTGTAGATTTTCCTCGTTTTGATATTCCTAGTAAAGTACTTCATCCCCTCTTAATCTTATCCATCCTTTTCCATCCTTAGTTCTGCCTCCATTAATCTATTTTTTTGGTTGTTCATTGAGTGAAAGTTGGCTCAGAGCAATTGTGAACCCCAAAAATAATTTTTTTGACACAATCTCTCTAATTGAGCTGGAGAATCCACAGCCAATTAAAATACTTATTTTGTTGTTCAAAAACTAAGATTGGAACTTTACTCATTCTATATTCTAATATTTAGGATAACTTTGAATCAGGGTTACCAAAAAAGGAGAAAACTGGAAAACTTAACATACAATATATATTTTATCATAACATTTCCCCCCCCCCCCCATCCTAATCGTACTACAATGTAGTGAGAATAAAAACAAATGAAATACTCCGTGTTCTAATTATTTTCATATCAAGTGTCGGCTTTAGCATTCTTTTGCAAAAAAATTATTGCATTTCCAGTGATTCTCGAATTTTTGTCTCGTTCATGCACAATCACAGAAATTCAACTCAAAATTTTCTGCCCGCAATCTACTCCACTGCACTCGGATTTGTCATTTAAATCTGACAGAAATTGATAAAAGAGAAAATAACTAGAGGGACGAGACCTGAACGGACTTTTGACTCGAAAGTGCAAAGTTTCTACACACACACACATACACTGAGGTCAATCATATTATTAGAGTTGAAGAAATATTAGTGAAGAGAGTGTGTGTGTGTCGACTGGGAGTTGAGATTTTTTCTCTATTTCTCTCTGACTCCTGCTGACCAAGCCAGTTTCTCTCATTCTTGTTATTGTTGATTTTGCTCGGGGCCTTTCTTGAATTCCCTGACATAAAATTCCTCTTCTTCAGTTCCTCTCTATCTCTCTCTCTCTTCTCCCCTCACTTGATCCTTTGTAGTTTGGCAGAGGAGCTAGAAATGGAGAAAAAAAGTCTGTGCTTTCTTATTTCCCTCGACCATCGATCATAAAATGCTCTAATTCTCGGTTCTTTTTACATCCTTCTCTCCTCACTCCAGCTCTAAGAAAGAGAGATACTCACATAGGAGGGGTGGACTTTTTGGTGTGTGTGTGTAGAGGAGGTCCAACGAAATCTCATCTTGTACTTATGTTTCAGAGGAGAGAGAAGGTAGGGTATTCTCTACACACACAAACACACATAGTGAGAGAGGGACTGTGGCGACTGAGGAATTATTTTGCCCACAGCATACATCACAGTTTTGTACATACCAGGAAAGACGGAGGAGATGAGTCAAGAGTCTATATATACACACAGGGACACAAGGGTTTGATATATGGGTACAAGAATAGAGGAGGAAAGAGAGGAGAGAGAAGAGGGGGGATTGCTCTGCGACGAGGGTCATCATGGATGATGGTGGGGTAAAAAGAAGACCGCACTAATTACACCTTTGTCTGCTTCTTGGAGACAAGCAGTTTGGAATTCCTATGAGAGGGCCGAGTGTCAGGATGGAGAATCTAAAACTACACAGAGACACCAGAGAATGAGGAGGAGGAGGAGGAGGAGGAGGAGGAAGACTGTGGGGACGATGAGGATGGAACATATGTGCTCATGTTTTTTTCCTCCTGTGACGACTCTTCTGATGACTCTCCCTCCCTCCTCCATCCCTCCAACTCGATGTACATACGGACACTTTATTTTACTTTAGCCTGGACTTGGACTGACTCTCCGTGGACGTCTCCACAACTCCGATGAGCTATACGACATTTGTGTGGAGTGTGTTTACGTCGAAGCGTCAACGTGTTGTGTGTGTGTAAGTTATCCGACGGTTAATTTCGATTTCGAATTTCCACTTGTCTGCTTCCTCCCTTGATCGTCGCACTTTGAGTCATTCCTATTATTTACCCACCTCCCCTTATTTCCACACTCTCTTCTCTTCCCTGACACACACACTCACTCCTCCGCGACCCTTCATGAGAATTCCTCAACACAAATAAATGAAAGGACGACAGATAACTAACAATAACTCGTGAGACTTGATTGTTCTTTTCCCTTATTGTTTCCCAAGCCGAAATCTATGCTCCTCTTCTCTTCTTCCTCTGTCTGATGAACCTTACTTAGTATTCTATTCTACAGATTCTTCAGCTCCACACAAAATCTGTCAGCCCTCGAATCTCGGAGAGGAAGATGTGTGTGTGTGTGATCACTGTGTATAAGTTTGCAATTTCTATACTACCCATTCTCCTTTCCCCTCATTATTTTCGCAATTTCTGTATGCGGAGTGAGTGTGTGTGTTGAGTGGGCATCAAGCCCTGTCGGCACGCAAACCTTTCTTCTCATTGTGTGTGTGTGGATGGTTTGTTTGTGCCTGTAAGATTGACTTGATCCGCACACGACTCTCCCCTTCCCCTCTTCTATGAATCAGAGACAGAGGAGGCAGCTGACATAATACATAATGCAGTACAAAAGTGTTGAAAGGGAAAACACTGGATTATTTTACATTGTTCGCTGTGCATTATTTTGTCAATTCCCATTCTTGAAACCATTGCAAAATACCAGAGAAAGAAATGAGTTGAATTGTACAATTGAATTGGGATGCCGAAAGTAAAAGTGAAGAAAGAGCTGCATATTTCCGCTGTACTGTGCAGGCTGTAGTATTTTGTGTGTGTGTGTATGAAGATGAACAAGTTTTTGTTTGGCTAGACATTGACATTAGAATAACATGATGAGGAATTTTTACTCTTTTAGAGCATATGGGCCAAGATTGAAAATTCTCCCTCTCTACATGAACAACGAGTGTCTCTGTCCCTCGTGTCAGTTGAAAAGTTAAAAAATAAGGAAAAGAAAACTTTTTTGGATTACAAGGGATCGTATAATCAACTCCGGCCTTTTCTTTAGTCTAAAAAAAGCAGGAGGAGAGAAAGATTGTTTAAAAATGAATTAAAATTCCGCTTCATTATATTTGTTGCGTAGGACGTGGGGAGGACGGTTTGTTGTGTGATGTGTGTGTGTGTGTATGAGTGGAGGATCATTAGAATGAAAAATGAGGGATGCTGGAACAAGTGGATGGTAACAAAAGGAGTGGGGGGAGAGGAGAAAGAGAGAGAGAGAGAGCTGACAAAACACAAAACGTCCTCATCTCACAAGACTTATGTCATATGCATACTCATACCAGTACACACACACACTCTCTCTGTCTCTGAGGCTTGTACGTAGTCACATGGAAGTTAAGCACACTTGTGGAGCATCCCCCTCAAAAAAATGTTTGTCTACTCCACTCCACACACACACAAATACACAGTACATACACATCGTGGATATCAGTGGTCTTTTTTCGACTGAAGCGTGCTTTGTCTCCCTTACATTTACATTGTTTTTCTCACTTGGGATGAAAAAGGGATGAGATGCTTCTCTTCCTTTTTTTGTGTGTGTCCCCTCTCCATCTCGTTTTTTACCTTTGACGCTGAGACATTACGATGTGTTGCAATCTGGAGATCTGTATAGTTGGCTAATGTGATGGCAATTTGGTATTTTGTTCCCCCTTCCTAATACACAGCATCCATATACATATACGTGTGGTGTGTGTGTGTGTGGAGGTTGTAATTCACGGGATAATATGCACGAGCACATGTTCTGGCTCAGCCATACATATTCATTTGTGTTGGGGTATATAAAAAAAGGTAAGTATGTAATGAGTGGTATGATGCGTGTGTGTGTGTGCTCCTGTCTGGAGGACCCGCTGAATGCGACACAAAACCGACGTCGTGATAGGGGATACTCTGGATACAAGGGTAGATAAAGGGAAACAAGAAGAATAGGGAGTTAGTTGACTACCTGCTCTGCTCTGCTATTACTCTTTTTTCTTCTTCTCCCTCCTGTCACTGTTGATACTTACCACACGAGAGTAGAATGCTCACTCTTCCCTTGTGGTAAACATTTGACAAGAAAAGACGACCGTCGTCGGCGACAAAGACAAAGACAAGGGAAAGAGAGAGAGAGAGGGACGGTTTTTACCTGACGACAGCTGCTTCATAATGGTAAACCCCAGGGGGTTCACTTTTTACCTCTCAACATGTACCATTATCTTCTTCTCCTAATCTTGTCCCTCTTCTTCTGCTTCTTCTCCCCCTTTGTTTCTATCTTGTTGTAATCTTGTTGTAATATGTTGAACAATTTACGGAATTTTAAACACTCTCGATCTTCATCTCTTACGCCATCACAACAAAAGTCTAATGTCACTCTCACTCCCTCCGTCTATCCTTTTTTTTCTCCTCCTCTCTTTCTCTCTCTCGAAAAGTCAGTAATGATATCATTTGCTCATTTCACATTTCAGTCAACAATGATATTGAATCATTTTTTTATATTATTGTGTACCCATCTCAATTTGTTCCCTCCTCCTGTAGTCCCTGACAATGACATGAGAAAAGTCGTGTGTTTCAAGTTGAGAACGCATGTAGCGAGACAATATTGTCTCTCTAGACTTGCTGGGTAGATGTGGAGTGAAAATAAAGGATTTGTTTTGTACAGAAAGATTTTTGATGGGAGCTAAAGGGTGTTATGAAGGGATGTAAATTTGGATAAATTGAAAATTTGGCAAGTCAGTTCAAAAGTCCTAAATGGAATATAATGGGTGTACAGGATAATGGTTGTACGGCTGAGGGTGTATGCTCTTGTGTGTTTGTGTGCGTGTGGGATGATAGGATGGTAATGGGCCGGATTAAAATCATGGAACAGTGTAAACGACAAAAGAGCACCAGGAAGAGTCATCATGATGGAGGGATATTATGTCATTATGATTTTGAGACCACGAGCCACTTTTGAGTTGTTCTCTCTCTCTCTCTCTCTGTTGTAATCTATATACAAGGGAAATATCTATTGTGTGTGTACTGTGTTGATGTGTTGTGATTACTCGTCCTTTGGGTACAATGTAACTCTGATACATACATGGGCTGTATCCTTCAGAGGATGGAATGATGGGGAGTTTTGGAGAATGAAAAGTAGTGACACATTATTTGCTACAATAAATCATGGTTTAAAGTGAAAACTTCTTGCGTCAGGGTGTTTGTGAACCCTTCAGATGCCATGTGGTCCATCCATCTAGAAATGAATAGTTACCAAGAAAAGAAACAGAGAGAGAGAGATCAAGTGGAGAGGAGGGAAGATGCCGAGAAATGTTCGAACTAATGAACTGTGCTGAAAATTGTTTTTCTCTCTCTCTCTCTCTTTTCCTTCTCCCCCTTCTCGATCGTCTCTTGTGTCTGTGAGGAGAGGAGAGTGTGTGTGTGTGTTGGGGGTACTCACTTGACTTGTTCCAGGACGACCGACAGCCTGACACGGTCTAGACAGACACCAAATCGATTACATTATGCTTTGCAAAATATCTTTTGCCATGCCATTCACAAAGAAGAGACCCACACTTCACGATCCGATGTTCACGAGACGAAAACCAAACCAGGAAGGGAGATGGACGAGGATCATTTCAAGTAATACAACAACAACATTACAAGGACGGAGGAAAAAATTGAGAGAGTTCCACACAAAAGGAATCTTTGGATTCTTCCGAGACGATTCTATAATGCTACACAGTCATGTACACATGAGGAGGAGGAGGAGGTAAAGGTTAAGTCTGGGAGAGGAGGAACGAGAGTGGGTGATAATTGTATGTCAAATTGAGAAAGAAAGTCTTTGGATATCTTTATAATAAAAACGATTTTTATAATACAAGGTTTTATTGCTGGATCGCTTCACGTGTAATTGTAATTGTTGATCATCAATTCATGATAATATAACTCTTTTAAAAAGTTTTTTCTTATTATAGATGGAATCCTCAAATGTTTTTTTTCTTCTTGCTTTTTCTTCTTCATTTCTTTTTTCTCTCTCTCTCCATATCATGTAATCATCATCATCATGATCTGTGCTTTTGTGGTATGTAATCTCAATCTATCAATTCTTTTTGTATGTTATGTGGTATCAATTGATGTATGTATTAATATATAATTAATTGTAATAACATTTAATTGTTGTAAATAGGTTCACATTGAAACAGTTTTTTCCTTTCTCTTTTGCTTCTTCCTCTTCTTTAAAATAATATGGAGGAAAATAGGATGAAAATCAAAATACATGATAATTTGCTTTTAATCGGGATGCTAATTGAAGAGAGATTTGTAGTGTAGTCTTCAGTCTCCAACAAAAAATTATTGATTAAAAAGTGTGACAACTTTTATCATGCTTGCAGGGGTGTTCAGTAAATCCAAGTTTTTCCTTGTCACCTTATTTCTTTATTTGTCTTTCACAATTCCTTGTGAACTTTCTCCGGACTTGATGACTGTCAAGTGAAAGCGACAGCGGGATTTACTGAACACCCTGTACATGCCTTGTTTGTTTTTTTTGAAAAAAAGATGGACTTGAGGTGTGGTGGACATAAAAAAATCTTATTCATCATGAAATGATAAAACGGAGTGAGCGTAAGTAGTACTGGACGTGTGAAAACTAAAGTACTACAAAAAACTACTATACTTGGTACAGCATAATTATTTAATAAGAATAACATAACAATAATAATAATAATGATATATAGTATGTATTTATAATATATGAGCTCATGTACCATTGGGATGTAAAATATAAATTAAAATGTTTTTTTCTATCTTCTATTCTTCTTCTTCTTCTAGTAGAGCTATCAATATAATGTATATTGTTTTTTTCTTTAAATATAATTATATAGTCAATACTGAATTTAAAATCTATGTAGTCAACTTTCATCATGAAATAAAAGTTCAATAAATGCAATATCAATATGTATTCTTAGTCTACACTTTCTTCTTCATCTTCTTCATCTCCATTATAATCTTATGTATGTATGTAAAAAATCAACTAACAAATAAAAATTATTACAATTAATAATCACAGTGGGAAAATACTCTTAAATACATTACAACTTTCTCTTTTTTTTAAACTGTGTGTGTGTGTCTGTGTGTAAATACATGTGTATATTCATATTTTATGTAAAAACGACCTAAACAAATAATACAGTTGTAATGTCATCTCATTTAAATATTATTATATTATAATATTTATTTAATTATTAATGATACAGTGCAAAATGCGAAAAAACAACCGGCGGGTTTTTGTGGGGAAAAAAAGGGAAAAAAATAAACGACACAAGGCCGCCGCCTCTCTTTGCTTTCTCTTTTCTCTCATTGCTTTCTCTCTTTGTCTGTCTCTCACATAAATAAATATCTTTATACAGGATTAAGTTTTCTTAGATAAAGAGAAAAAGTTTTTTTTTAGAAATTTCAAAAATTCCCTACATATTTATTTATTTATAATACTTATTTTTGTCAAAACACTAACAGCTAAAAAGTACGAGGTTTCGCTCATTTTGTGTGTGTGTAATGTATGTAATTATGTAAACGTGTGAGTTTTGCAATGTATTGTACACAGAATCTGATTGTTTAAAGGAGTAGCTTGTCACTTCTTTCCCTTTTTTCTTCTTCGTCATTTTTACACAGAGATATCATAAACATTGCATTATTTTGGAAGCCATTTTAAAAAATTCTTGAATCATTTTCCTCTCTCTTTTATCTCTTCCTTTGAATATTTTTTTGTGTGTATTTTGTTTTGTCGTCTCTCTCTCTATAAAGCTTTTTTTTGTCTCTTGGAAAAAATCTGCGAGGGAAAAGAATGGAAGGATTACATAATTGAATAACTATTTAAAAAACAAAAGTGAAAGTTCCGTGCTTTTTGTTGTTGTTTGCTGACGTGCTTGTGTTGTGTGTAACGTGTGTGCGAGAATTAAGATTTTATTTTTATATAAATGGTAATATTTAAAAAGTTTTTCAGTTTTATTGAAAATTTTTTGTAAACTAGCAAAAGAAGGAAGATGTTTTTTGTAATGATTTTCTCTTTAAAAAAGAAAAAAAAGCTTCGTTGTGGCCAGCTTACTCTCTACTGTAGTGTTTAATTATTACAAATATTTGACTTCTTTTCCTTTTTTTACACGGATCAAAAGAATAATACTAAAAAAGAGTCAGTGTGTGTGGTCAAATATCTGGATTAAGCAACATCATGTGATATTTTTTTTGCACAAAAAAGAGAAGTTTATAACTACAACTTAATAATAATTCTAAATAATAATAATATTGTAACAGTAAGTAATACATGTGTAATGTGTGTGTATTTCTTGTTTAATAATACATATAAGTAAGTATAACAATGGAATATTTAACAATTAACACAATCTCTGCATAGTAGTAGTATAGTGTAATGTAGTATATTTAACAATAATACGTATTATTGCAAGATTGATTATATCAGTCTATCAATTTTGACTCTTGTGTAATGTATTTTTCATTTTTTTAAAATGTAAATATTGGGTGATGGTGATTTGGTGGTGTTTTTTT
>WJFB01002354.1:0-19960 GCA_009870185.1 Pygmarrhopalites habei
GGATTTGAATGGGACCAAAACTGGTTCAATTTCCGAACTCCTTGGCTACACAGAGATATCAATTTTATGAACAAATTCCAAAGACTACAAAAGTTATTCGACACAAAAGTTGTGTCCTCTACTCTGGCCCAGCCTGTATACACCGTATAGAGGAATTGTGTGTGGAGAGAAAGAGATGAGAATCAGTCGTCAGGTTGTGTGGCATCAGAATGTGAAAGTTGAACCTACTGTGAATTAACTACGTGAAATTTCAACTGAATTGCCTTTCTCTCTCTCTTTTCCAAGACTTTCACTTTCACTTCTCCAAATATGTGATGGGAGAGAAAAGGTCCTTTTCTTTCCTTTCTCTTCGGGAAATATAAAAGGAAGGGTTTTTGAGTTCATGCTCCCTTCTTCTTTTTGGTGGGAGTACAAAGCGATAATCTCTCTCTTTCCTTCTTTAATTGTACTTTTTCATGGAGAAAGGACATCGTTCTGTGGTTCTTCCGGACCCAAAGAGAGGAGACTACGATAGTTTTATATATGAAACTGCATAAAATTGAACATCTGACATTTCATTTTAATTATTTTGGATCAGAGTCTGTTAAACTTGACTTCTTGATTATTCTTTTTTTTTCCAAACAAAGGTGATAATGAGTATCTGTAATTAATTCAAATGATAATGATAATTCTCATAGTAGTTACACCTGCGTGTGTGTGAAGGGAAAATTGAAAACTTGAATAGGTTTTAGAACATGGAAAAGGAAACCCTTTGACGTATAAGTATGTGAGAATTGAGTGATAGAGAGAGAAATCATCTTTTCATTTTTTTTCTTCATCATTAGTCTTGATAGACTTGACGTTCCAAACTTGAGTTGGGTTACCTCTAATATATTTCTCTCTCTCTCTCTTTCTCACACACTCCCGTCTCCCGATGTCGATACGTAAAGGAGGGAAATGTATATGGATTTAGTATGCAAAAAGTATATGCTACGTGTAAAGGAATCTTTCATGAGTGTGTGTGGAGAACTAGCGTTGAAACTCTCTAAATTACTTTTCCTTTCAACTTTCCAATTGGTTCCTCTCTCTTCCTTTCTATATTGCCTACCTTCCGAATAATTATTATTATAAACTGGCACTTAAGTACTTGAAAACTCGGTGAATCGAAATGAAATGAAAGATAAGGAGAAGAGGGAGAGAGAGCGAAGAAATGCGTGAGTCAGCGAATATATCACACTGTCAGAGTTTATAAACGTGTGTATAACATTGACTATAATGTATAGACGACGACACTGCATGTCTCCTTTATGTGGACCATAAATTAGTGGAGAAGACGGTCAAGATTGCTTTCTCCTTTATACAGTAAGTAGACTAGGAATGCAGTTCAGAAGAGAAGGATTGAGTCTCCACTCTATTCACGTTACTAAGTGAATTTTCTTTTTTCTCCCTTTCTTCTTTTTCGTAATTTAACAGGTACAAGTTACACTGGACTGAAAAATTGTGTAGATTATGTCATGTGATGGGGACGACGTAACGTAATGACATGATTATCCATACAATTTCGTATAATATCTGACGCATCACATGAGATCTCTGTACGGTTCACCAGTCCAATTCAATATCCACTTGGATATGATAGGGGAATTGAATAATAAAAAGGGGGAATTTTGACATAGTTGACTGTTACACAAACATAATAATATAGGTATGTAATAAAGGGATTCGAAAACACACACATACATGTGGCTACTACAAGTACACGGATGACATACACATGGGGCAGTGTAGTAGTAATGATCAATGTTCACATTCTCACAAAATATACTTTTATAAGGGGAAGAAGCATACTTTTGAGGTGACCATAAAATGGAAAAGAGTCATGTGGATTATTTACAGAGAAAATTATTATGACATGGGACTGCGAGACGATTTGGGGTGGAAGGAGGCGTGTCGTGGATAACTTTTTGAAAAAAAGTCTTGCATAAAAACTTTTGTGCTTGATTTATCAAATTCTTCATAGTTGAAACAGGCAGGACGAGAGTCTGAGTCTATGTACATACATTGTTGAGTGTATGTGTCTGTGACATGGATAAATCTTGTGTACAGTCTGTAAAAGAGTCCAACTTACTTTATCGTTAGAATTTATTGGATAAAATTTACAGACAATTTTTTTTTTCTCCAGCTACTCCTCCAGCATTTTTTGTGCCTCAACAGCAGTTGTCCAAGTTGCTTTTTTTTCTCAAAAAATTGTACCCCTACCCTCCTCTCTTCCCATTTGCATGGATATTAGGGGAGAGGAAAGGGAGGAGGAACGGAAGTTTGAAATTGAGGAATGGAAAATTTAAGAATTTAGAAATAGATTTTCTTGAGTTGACTGTTTTTGATGCCCTTATTTTTGAAATGTTGATAAAATTCAAAAAAAAATTCTGTCTCAAGATGAAACTTTGAGTATGTAGACCTCTACTCTTTAGGTAGGCTAGTGGGCTTTTATGCTGCACAATTTTCTTGAGAAAAGAAAAAGGGAAAAAGTTGAGGGAAGGTGAATGGGCAAATTTTTTTTTATATTCTCTGATTTGACACATTTCGGTTTTGGATATTTACTCGATTGTTAAACTTCCGTTTGAAGTGAAAATCTGTATTTGATGGAAGGTCTTTTACCAGTTGGGCCATAGTTTCCTTTCTCCTTGCCCTCTGTTGTTATATTCTATTGTTAGAAATCAAATCTTTTCTTCTCGTCTGTGTGTAGTATGTACACACACACTGGTGGTGAAAGGAATATTAAATATTGACTTGGTGAACGCATTTGCAAATATCATTGTGTACAGTGTGGGATGTGTAATACTTGTGGTAAAATTTAGGGAATGGAAATTTCCAGGAATCGGAGAAGACTAAGGAAGACTACCAGGTAGTTCTACCTATGTACTATGAAAAGTGAGAGTGGATACTGTCAGTCTCCAAATTTTGTTTTGTTAGTTTTATTTAGGAATATCAATTTACGGAATGTCATAGTCTACGGGATTTTAGAGAAAGACTTACAGGGCCTCAGAGTTCTTGAGTGCCATAGACACAATACTATCCACAAGCTACTGGGAAAGTGCCCCGTAGTCATACTGCATAACATGGGAGGATTGTTTACGACTTGATTTGTATGGAACATAATGCAATTTTGTTTAATACGATGACGAGTCTGACTATAGACTTGAGAGCGAATGAGTTTGTAGCCTGATTTCGGAGCAAAAATCATTTAGAGGATTGTACTACATCATCATTATTGTGTGTGTTTTGTTCAATGTGATGAATAATATCATGTATAATAAAATCGCCTATTTTTTGTCTATGTTTTGTAGGACCACCAGATCCGCCAGCGAAGGTACATTGGACAAATATTGAATTATGATTTATTCTAATGGTCTTTGGAGAATGTGTGTGTGTGGTTGTGGTTGCCAAGAAAAAAGTATTTTGTACCTTTTTATTGACTATTAAATATTTGGTGTACACACTTTAGGTGACTGTGGATGTGATAAGCTCAACAGCCGTTCGAATTCGCTTCCAGGAAGGCGACAATCAGGACAATTCAATTTGCACCAAGTACAAAAGTAAGTTGGGGAGTTCTCTCTCTCTTTCTCCTTCTTCGCATTTACATTACATTAGTTGGGCCACGTTGGTGTCTGACTCTACTGTGTGGGACCAAGTTAGAGTATAAAGTTTCTTTGCCTTTAATGGAGGAGGAGGAGGAGGAGGAGGAGGTGGGGGACTTTTGTTGTTGACGCCGCCATACAAACAACACTTATTTTCAAATGGAGCTTGACGGCCATGATAAAAACACGCACACATACTCAATGATCATCATCCCCGAAGATAGGAGAATGACTAGACGTCTGTCGGCGTAGGTAGACGTACTCTGTGTGTGTAGGAAGTTCTATGCAATGCTGACATGGAATATCATCATCGTGTTGAATATTGCCTTTGCTCTGTTTCTAACGTTATCTATCCCTACTTTTGCCATTCATTTGTTTTTATAAGTTGATCTCTTCCCACTCTCTCCCTACTTAGGGTGCTATGAATATGTATGAAAAGGCCGTAGTATTTTCTACATCTTAAGCTACCTATTGGTCATTTAATTCTTCTTATTCTTTTTTCCCTCCTTTTTTATAACTAGTTTCCTAAAATGCTTTCATCGGAATGTCAGATTCCCGCGAGCTGCCGTCTCCTCGTCTCCCTCTTGATAGACCATTATAATAACTCCTTTTGTTCTTTTCTAGTCATTTTACTTAATTTTATGGGAAACAAAGCTGAACGTCAAGCGTCAAAGTCAAGCCGTTCCCTTTCCCCCATCTGCTCCTGTCTGCCCCTGCTGCTGTTGTTAATACTGACTCAACCCCCTTCTTACTTTCATTTGCTTTCTCTTTGTGATGTTCGGATGAGTAAGATGATGATGACCTTACACATTCATCTTTCTCTCAAGTTTACAGGGAGTACATAGGGGAGCTTTCACTTTCCACCGTGTGTGTGTGTTAGTATCCACAGGATGTGGATGTATGTACGCGTGGAATAAAAACGTGTGTGTATGAGTTTGGTGGATGAGTGAAGGTGGAAAATAGGAAACGGAGTTTTTTCAAAGCGACTGGGAAATGGTCCAAAAAACTCCTCCCCTCATCATATTTATATATTATTTATAATAATGTTTGAGCTGTCTTCCTCGTCCTTGTGTTTTTTTGAAAGGGGCGGCAGAGGGGGAAGAAAAATGTTGGAGAAAGTCATGCTGTCATTTCTGGTGGTGGTGACATGAGGAGCGTCAGAAGACAATCACTCAAATGCACACGCAATATAGGGGGAAATGCGTGCATACATGTATAGCATCCTATATTATTGCATACAGTATGTAAGTCATGGTAGGCGGGAGGTAGAAAGCAGTTTTGTAGGATGTGGAGGCAGGCAGGGGCGCTTTCACTTCTAGACAATTTATAAGAAAAATGAAAATTTGTGAGTGAGTGTGTGTCTGTGTAGTGGTATACATGGTGAACATGAATGTAGGCGGTAACTCGGAAGGAAGGGGAGTCAAATTTGAGGAGAATAAATGTAACCAAGAAAGTTTACCATTTTCTTTTGGACAAAAAGTTGAAAATTAGTACTTGATCTGTTAGCGGGAATGGGGAAGGAGGAGAAAGTCGTCTGTGTGTGTGTAGCATGTTGTATACGGGTCTCATCTTGTGACTTGTCAGCTACCATCTAGCTAGCTAGAATTGGGTTGTCTTTCTCGCCTTGTGTATTTGTGTGTAGTAGTGTGTACAGATGTATTACATTTGTATACGTTTTCTTTTGTGCGACGGTTGATGTTGACACGAGATGATAAGGAAGATAAAATGGAGAAAGTAGTTTGCTGCCGGGTCTGGAATCTGGGATGAAAAAAAGATAGAAAGCCCTCGTCGCTCAACTTGTGAAATAAAATAAATAGCAAGTTAGTTACTCAGACACTTTTGTCTAGGATCTACGCGCAGTGTATCTTACCCGTATATAAGATGTTTGTAGTTACAACTGTAGAGAAAATTAGAACAAGTAAACATTATTATACGTAGGATCTTGGTAACTCTTAGCAAGGTGATGGGGCAGACACAGACAGTGTGTGTGTGAAGCATGATTATTTGTAAGTTTGAAACTTTATGCAAATGGAAAAGCCACTCTCTTATATTATTTTATACTACTTATGAGAAGAGGTTCTACAATATTATTGTTGGCGTAAAGTGTGAATTGTGTGTGAGTGTGGAATGTTTTACAGTATTATTCAGGAAAAGTTGAAGAGAGGAAGAATATGGGAAAGTGGTTATTTTTCTTGTCGCTTCATGTTGACCAACTTGGAATGAATTTGAGGGTGAGAGTCATTTTTTATGAAGATTTACTTCAGAAAATGAGATGAATAATTGGATTCGTTGGGCGGAAAAGTTGTAGTATGTGTGTACTGTGTGGGTATAACTTTTTTCATCTCTCCATTCCTTGTCTTATGAACTTCATGTTTGTTTTACTTTGCTATTTATTTGTGTTTACCCTTCTTCTACTCCTGACTAACTGTCTTCTCTACTACTAGTGACTGACTGGGTAGAAAGTTGGTGTATGAGGAGGAGAGGTATTTATTCTTATTACAATTAAGTGCATTTTCCGGTATGAGCAACACGTGAAAACATAATAGGAAATTAATGAGTGATTATGTTATAGCCTTGTCAGTCAGTCAGACAATGTAATGTATTGGAATTGGTTGTGTATTTTTCCATGGGATAATAATAATAACTTTGGCCCAATTATTTAATTGAGTATGGATTCTAATAATAAATTATTTTTTCATTTACTCCCCTCTTTCTTACAGTCGAATGGAGCTTGGAGGAGGACTTCGCTCTGGGGACTACCACAAAATGGATGGAGATGTTGGATCTTCGAAAAATGGAAACAGTCCTCAGTGATTTAGAGACTGGTAGACGATATTACTTCCGTGTGTCGGCAGGGAACTGTAAAGGTTACGGATTTTATCAAAACTCCATCCCGAGCTCTGTCGTTCCTTCCAGTAAGTACTTCATTCTTTCACTGATGGTACTTTTGTGTGATATACAATGTGTATTATTTTTTTAACGTATGGAATTTTTCAAACTGGAGCTCAATTAGAATTTACTGGATTTCCCCTGCCTATGTGTTTGCTCTTACGAGGAGTATTTTTGGCTATCTCTTTCTCTATTTGTAATTCACTGAGAGCTGTATAGAGTAGTCAATGTGGAGGTTATTACTGATTTTACGGTAATCATTCCTGACATGGAGTCAGACATATTGAGAGAGGATGTATCACCTTTAATATCGTGGAGAACGAGAGTGAGAAAGATGAATACTGTATATACTTCTATTACTACTGTATTATAGTAAAAGGTACATGTTTTTCACGATTATTGAATCATTGAAGGAGACGGATAGATTTGTTTCTTCCAAGACATGATTCCTTTAATGTGGGTATTTGTAATCTTGAAATGAGATAAGGGACAGACCACAGGAGAACATTTAATTTCAACAAAGTACATCCACCATTGTTCTCGAGAGTATGGTTTCGTGTTTCCATTGCCAAATCCAATGGCATTTTCATGTTCAAGGTTGCCCCATCCATACACTCTCCTTTCTCGATACATTTATTGCTACAGTATGAGGGAGAAAGAGAGAAAACACATGGTAGTTTCTGGACATTCTTTTTTCCTAC
Organism: Pygmarrhopalites habei; assembly: GCA_009870185.1. Classification (NCBI taxonomy): domain Eukaryota; kingdom Metazoa; phylum Arthropoda; class Collembola; order Symphypleona; family Arrhopalitidae; genus Pygmarrhopalites; species Pygmarrhopalites habei. Next base: position 7,208 of record WJFB01002354.1, read on the forward strand.
CAATTTTTATTGCTTATTTTATGTGGACTGTCGAGATCATATGAAGTAGCAAAGGAACTATTCAAAGAAAGCGATATTATACACCACATGTATTTTTGTGGACTGTGAAGGTAGAGCTAAGACTCTTTTTCTAAATATACCCTTTGCCTTTTCTTACCTCCGTATTCTCTATCCAATTGTTGTTAACCAGAATGGTTATCACTTGATGGCCAAAGCGGTAATGTGATAGACTTTTTGTGATTCTGATCTTCATTTCATATTACCTCATCCTATCAAACGTCGATAGTCGAATTACGACTGATAATATAATAAGAGTGTTGCAGTGATTTGTGAGTCTCATCTTTTCTCTTACACATTTAATTGCCACTCTGTCAAATTTGGGCTAATTTTAGAATGTGTTGGTTAAATGGGAATGGCCGGTTATTAAATTTAAAAATATTTTTTATAATTGATTTCTTAATAAATTAAAAGCAAATTGTCTTGGAAAATCCGACACATGTAGCGTTTGGAATATCACGTTGATTGTCAACTATGATTGGAAAAAATTTCTGTGGACAATTTGACCTAGGTATTGATTTGTCAGAGAATACTACTTTGCAGTTAACATGGATTGGAGACTAGGTCGATTGAAATAATAATAATAGTTTTGAATTCGTCTTAGTCCAATGCATTTCACAATTCCCAATCTAAGTAACTATTTATCTGGGCTAGATGGGTGAATAATAAGTGGATGCACTTTTTTTAAATGAACCTTCTTGCTTTTTTATTTTTCCTTATCCCAGGCAATTGTGAGTGCTTTCCATTTGCCATGTATAAATTATAGTACATTGATGGCAAAAGAAGCGTGAAGTATGGTTCATATAAACAATAAGGAAAATACAAGTTTCTCTTATGTGTATCTTTCTCCATCGATAGTTAGACTGGAGGGTGGGGAAGGGAAGAAAGAGAGAGCGAGTAAATTGAAAAAAGAAAGATGAAAGAATAGTTGAAGAGAGAGAAAGAAAATTTTGGCCTTGGATATTTTTCGATGGAGAAAACATGTTTTACTTAACTCTTCCTCTTGGTTTCACCATGCAACTACAACATATAACTGCGGCCGCCTCTCCCATGTACAGAAATGGGGGGAAAGGAGAGACAAATGCCCATTTAGACATGATGACTGCAAAGTACTCCGTCGAGTATGTTTGTAGGGAGAGAATGGGGGGTTCTCTGTACAAAGCATTTTCTCCCATTCCCTTATCCTAGAAAATTATGCAGAACCAAGATGAAGTCAGAATTCATGAATAACTAGTCCTCTATTCTACCGACTGCGTGTCGACTACTTTTTTCTCTCTCTTTCTTCCTCTCCTGCTGCCACACACATATTACATGTTTCAGTTGGGAGGAGAAGAGAGAGAAAGAGAAAAAAAGTACATCTTTCTGTGAGCTGCGCCTTTTTTCTCTCTTCTCCTCCTTTCCACCTACAAAGACAATTTGGACAACCTCAAGGAGGAGAACATGAAATGATGTTCCATGGCATTTTTGGCGATCGCAGTAGTGACACATAAATAGTGGAAAGTGAGTAGAGTAGCAAGTATTTTGGGAATATTTGCCTGTACGTTGAGAGAGAAAGATGTGGAATTGCAAGGAGACTCTTAAATTTATTGTTTATTGTATGTTCCGACTCGTGTGTACCTTATCTTCAAAGTCTACACACTTTCAACCGGCAACGTCCATACATACCTGTATAGTGAATGCATTTTTGAAAAGCATGACATATATTTACTGTAGGGAATAGTTTTAAATTAGGTTAATCCTTCAACATGCCGTTTCTCCTAGTATATTTCACATAATTTATGATGAAAAGATGTGGATTATCATGGATGGGCTTATTTATTTAACAGCGTGTACGTGTGTTGTAGGTACGCTTTTTATTTTCCTCTCATTAATTTTCCCTGCAGCTGCTTTATAGCATGCAGTCATGTTGCGAAGAATAGGGATTTTGATGAGGAGAGCCGGAGCTAGGGAACATAATGTAAGATTTAGATAGTCTGATTTTGATATGAAATTTAATATTGTTCTAAAGTGTTGACGAGCCATCAGTTCACTTTATACACAGTCATCAAAGTTTACGTCCGGGGTTGAGATTATGTGAGTTTGGGATTTTCCTACCATAAAGCTCTGTGTGCGGTCGTGTCTTCTTCTTGTTATTGTTTTTGAATATTGAGAAGAGGGAAGGATGTGCTTTTACTGCTTTCACTTCTCCTGTTGCTTACACTTGCCTTGTGGATATACAATATACAGATACTTGTTGTATGGCGTTGTGGCTCAAATTGACTGGATTTTGAGAACTATTGCGTAGCAAAAAGTGGCCACAGGTGTGGATCACGATGGTCTCGGTACTTTATCCGCATTCTCATCAACATCACTGCAAATAATAATGGTGTCAACACACCGTTCAAAGTGGATTCTTGTTTGACAATGATTTGAATGCGAGACAATGTCTGGATGGTTGTGGATCCATGTAAAATGTTGTCAAAAGGGCATCTCGACCTGTAAAAGAGAATGTGTTGAATTTGTACACGCAATTGTGAATTTGTTCAAAATACATTTCTGCCAGTGCCTTTCAACCATCTTTCTTTATCATCACATTTCGTATACTTTATGGTATCATAATGACCCTCGACTCCAAGCTGCTTCAAGTCATCAGTTTTTATCCGGTTTTTATCCGATTTTTATACGAAAACATGTTTGCCATTAATTTTTTGATGAGTGTTTAGTTGTCATGAATGCAATTAGTTTTTCATGGGTGAGAATGGATGAGACGTGACTAATGTGTCATTATCATTGTCTGTATATTACAGGTAATGAAAAATTTTCGAATTATGGCAATAAACAAGAGGACTATCAAAGGTTAATCCTATGAGATTCATTACGAGTTGAAGCAAAAAATTAAGAATTTTTTCCAGCACAAACTCAGAATGCAAAAAGTAGACAAACTTTACGAGAAATGTGTGCGTTAATGTTAGGATGGGAGAACAGAGGAAAATCTGGTCATTGTGTGGTGATGAATTATACGCACTGACTGGAATTTCCAGATCATCCAGATGGAAATGGGAATTTATGATCTGATGGTCCATTAATACGATACGTATTCTTTATAACACATGCATATTCAGTGTCGATCAGTGTATTTTTCTACAAGTTTCAGCATCCAGGCTTTCCCCTTTTTTCAAAAAAATACAGTGCTTGGGAATCTCTTGACTTGATGAGATACTGCAAAACTCACACACAACGTTTTCAGTTGTCCAGTGAAAGTTGGGGGATCCGTGCGAAACGCCCATATAACTTCAGTGTTAAGACACTAGTCTATAATTCAAATGAAAATAATGGGAACTGGGATACTGTTGGCCAGTTCTTTGCCATCTTTCTTGCTTGCCTATTTTTTTTTGGGATTTAGAACAGCTTGCTTGTGTTGTTTGTTCCAGGTATTAAATGAAGACAAGTGGAACCAACATTGTTTGTTTTACATATTACATGGTCAACAAATATGGTCTTGCCATTTAATATGGATAGACTAAAGGTTTGACTGTAGGTGAATGAAAGGAATGTAGAGCGTGAAGTAATAATAATAATAATAAATAAAGGAGGATGATGAGGGGGAGAAATGACTATGGCTTATAAATTCATCTATCTGTTATCATTCCTCAACTATCTAGGAAAGAATTTTCAATCATATGAGTTATATAAGCCAGTGATGGCACAACTACTCTAATCCTACGAATCATTATGATTATATCTGAAATATTTTGTGGCTGACTGAGTGTATGCGTGCAGATAGGATAGTGAGTGTGGGGAGATGGAGAGAGAATCTGCCTCACTGACTTTCTCCATTTTTTGATACCCTCCCTCCCATTCCCCTCAGATGACTGTGACACAGTATCGTACAGCTTAACTTTGGCTTTACAATTTTTTCCATTATATCAGAACTGCTCATATTTTCACATTGTGTGTGTGTGATTCAGCTAAATCCGCTCTCCACCTCCTCCGTACTAAAGACGGGGTCCTGTCCTCCTCCTCCAGTCTACTGACTACGCTAAACGTTTTGGCCTCCTCCAGCTTTGCACATCATTCCTCCTCCTCCGAATTGCATTTACTCGACGGAGTCTCGTGCGCTTCCTTCATGTGTAGTGTACGCTCTACGCACGACGTAGTCATCAATTTCAATTCCGTACTTTGCTCCTTTTTTGTTGTTCTATGTCACGGACTGTGAGTCAGTGATGCTTGTGTTATATTGTATGTGAGATGTGATGGAGGACCAACTTATATAGCCTGTATTATATAGGTTGTACGTATTACGTTGTGTGCCTTCTCCTTCATAGAATTTTTCATTTATTTTTTTTGATCCTCCTTTCTCTCTCGACCCGGCTTTCTCCATCGTTTGTTGTAATTTGCACATGTAAAGGATTTGAGTACTGGGCAACTACCATTTTAGGCCAGGGTTTCTCTCTGTAGAAAAAGACGTTGGAGGGTTTCCCTGTAGTATGTACTCTGTATGTGATGGACAGTGTTGGATAATTTCAGTGCCTTGATTACTAGTCAACTAATCTATTGTCTAGTTTAATAAATTAAGATGTACAAAACAAATTTGGGAGAGTTAGTAAGAATATGAGGGATGTTATCATACATGTGTAAAATTTTTGAAGGGGGTAAATCTCTTTTGAAATTTCTCAATCAAAGCAACTACATATGAAAGGATGAAGGGAGGATTGCTGTGAGCTATTGTAACTCATTTAATAATGTCTGATCTTCCTTTGGGAAAGGGTGCGATCCAAATTAATAGATTAATGATTAAAGGTGTACAGATAGTTCTAGTCGTAATAATCTTGTCAAGATGTTTTATGAAAGACGGAAGGTCGACTCAGAAATGAGAGAGATTAAGATATTTTGACTACATTAGTGTATATGAGAGCCTGAGAGCTATCGTATTATTGATATGATATTAATACATGGCCTTATCTTACTTGTAGGTTGGCGTGACGTGGATGGGAAGAAGTCCAGATATGCGGGGAAGACGTCAATCTTTGATGATATTTTTGGTGAAATTCAAAGGTAACTAATTTGAATGATTTTTTTTGGAATTTTTGGGATTACACCCTACATTTGCATTCTGTGACTATAATAATGCACTGTTGAATTTTTTTAAAAACCAGTTGAATGAAGTGTGTTCATAATTATACAGTCTGTGAATTTAGACTCTCAAATTTAATTTGTCTAAAAGGGCACGCCCGGAATACGCCTCTGAAATTCGGAGTATTGATTTTCGGACGAAGGATGCTTTAGTGGGCAGTGATAATAACTCGGTGAGTAGTCAGAGCACAAAGGATTCCAATCAAGGCTATCAACAGCACTATCATCAACAACCTCATCATATGCATCATCATCATCACCACTACAGGTAGGCAACCGAGAGAGAGAGGGAATGTTAGCCTAAATTGATTCTATTATTAATTCCACATTACTTTTTATGTTCTCAAACTAATGCTAGTATTATAATTTTTTTGGTACAGCCTTCATGGTTATCCCTCACAGTCCTCATCCTCCTCCTCCCAACAGCACCAGAAGACTAAAAATCAAAAAATCATTTCCATCAAACAGTTGTTTGCATCCGCCCCCAAGTTCCAGAAAAATTTCAAAAGGTGAGTCCCAACTATATGCTATATACATCTAAACTAACCCGCATATACTAATAATTAATACTTGTGTAATATTTTGTAGTGGAGGAAATTGAATGTTGACATGTGTCATGTGTTTCAGAAACTCCTCTCTTTATAGAATCTTTTCCTTTATCTACAATATAATTCCATGGGAAATGTATGAAATATAAACAAGGATAGTCACTTGAAAATTTTCAAGGATTTGAGTTTTCGAGAAGGGGTTACACAAAAGCTTTATCTACAAATACGACTACTACTTTCTATACTCTATAGTTTGTGAATTTTGAGACGAGATTACATATGAAAAGGATTCACAACTTATATATTTTGATGTTATTACGGTAATGGATATATCCTTGGGATGTCTGTCTGACTCGTGAGTGAGAGTGTGTGTACTGTGTGGTATATCCATGAATAAGACCCCGGATGAAAGTAATCCTACTTGCAATCACATTGGAAATTGAAGTCTCAGATGAAATGTGTTTACACGGCCAATATCCGACCAAACTTTGTATGCAGTAGTAATGCATACATACACTGCACTGTGTAGTAGACATGAATTTGCATAACGTAAGGCTTGTGACTGAGTGAGGGTGACTCCATGGACCAAAGTCTCACTCTTCAGCTCTGGGTTTCTCAGTGGGACAAAAGGAATAATAAGGTATTATACCGGAGAAGTTGAGTGTACACACTGTGAAAACTTACAATGTATGTATGGAATTGAGTTGCGAATTTAAATAATGTAATTTGAATAACGGATATTTTGCCAAAGGTTCCCTCCCTCCCATTCGTTCCCTTCCCTTCATATATTGTCAGTTGTTTACAGAATTGACAGAAGTGGAGTATAATGTATTTCACTAGAGATGGGAACTAAGGAGTCCTTGTGTGAACTATGCAATTTTAGTGTGTGTGTGAGCGTGAATTTGCGTGTGTATTGTGTATATGATATATACTATATATAGAATGTGGAGTCAGGTAGGCAGATGCAGGTTATGTGCAATTTTCTCGTGACAGGTTATAGAGAAAAGAGGAGAAGCAATCAGGGTGAAGGGAGGAGGAAATAGTATGTGTATGTAGATGAGAGAAATTTTTCTTAAGAAAAAAAACCAACTTTAGTCGATCAACAAAGAAAACCACAGACAGGGACGAATGTTGGAGAAATACTACTTTCACCCTCCTTTCTCTTGTTATTCATTACCTTGGTAGGAGGATGGAATACTACATTATGGAAGAATTTTCATACTTTCTTTCTGTTTCTGTATGTGTGTGTGAGTGTGTGTTTCCAGGAATTCCTTTCCCTTGGTTTTTTTCTGTTGTTGTTTGGTTCATTTCAAATGCCTCCTAACTTTTTACCCTACAGGCCTTGGTAGCAGTAAGATAGAAATCTTCCTTCTCTTGTTGTCGGTGTATTTTGTTGAGATGCTCAAGTTGACACGTTGTTATTTGCAATCTCATCGCACTCACGAGCATGTTCCGCATATTTATTATTTACGGATTTCTCAGGCCTTTCTCATGTGTCCTCGTACTTCCCGACATTCATCCTCTCATCTCTTGGGAAGGATTTACAATTTTTAAGGGAATTTTTTTTTCTTTAGAATTTTCCCTTCCCTACATACTTCTTGTGTGAAGGGTGACTGTAGGACTTTGTAGTCATCTAGTGTGTGTGGATATTTTTTAAAAATTATTCTTGTTTGAGTAACACTAATAATGTGTCATGTAAAAATTATTGGATTACTTTTTTCGGACTTTCATGAAAGAGAATTAATTTTTTTGTGGAGGACTCCTAAGTAGGAGTCGACTTTAGATCTTTTTTACTCTGACCTTGTTTTGTAATTGTAATATTCTGTTATTATGAAGCACATGATTTTGTGCTGATGAGACAATATGGGTGTAAATTATTTGAGTAATTGATTTTTCTTAGTCGTTTCTCTATGTTAGTGAGGTAATCCCATTAAAATCAATTTGTTTCAAAGAGGGCTGATGGTGTGTGTGATGTTGTGTGTGTGTTGGAGAATTGAAACGAGGACAATGTAAATGTGGACAGATTATGGATTCACGCAATTCTTTCTTGTTTTTCATGATGATGATGGTGAGTAGTGGACATAGTATGTAATAGTACTACAGAACACGAGTGAGAGAGAGAAGTCTGGGGCTCTACAGATTCTCTCTCAGTGTGGAAATGTAAATGGTGTGAAATTATTCTAGCGTGCGGCGGGGAGTCGTGAGGGAATTTCGGAGAGTTTACAGAGCTAATTTACAGACGTACATTCATTATTTTATTCAGACTTTATATCCTAGTGACTAGGATATAAGTATGATATGCATGACTTGCATGTATTTGTCATTACATGATTATGCGGCAAACATACAACAATAATATCATATATATTTCTGAATGGTCCTCTCCTCCACTACTCTTTCTCTCTACACTACTCTTTTGCTTGTTTTTCGTATTACTTGAATTTTAGTTGAGAGTTGGAATTGGAGGAATATGAGTTAATTAGAGCTTTCCACACATTTGTATTTATTCCACGTCCAACTACACACACATCTTATACACTACGCCTTTCTCTTCTAGTTCCCTTGGCTCCTTAGTACGAGGAACATGACACAAAATAACTGTATGCGTGTGTAGGGAGACATGATTCTTGTTCTAAGCCTCTAGATTATTGATGTTCTATTTTTCTTTTTTGTTGCCAAAAAATTGTTGGGATGGTTCCGACCTTGTATGAATGGTATGGGGACAAGAGGGACGGAGTGACATGGGAGTTATATATATTTCAATTCACCATTTTCATTCAAAGGAGTTTGTTTTTGACCCTACTAAATTCCATTCAAGTCCAATGGACTAAGAAATGGGCAGAGACGGATATTTGCTCGCTCTGCCTCTCCTCAAAGTATCGAAAAACCGAGGAGGGGGTAGGATGATGAAAGATGCTTTCTCCAAATCCAGGATTTCAAATGGGACCATGTCCATGTGAAAGTATGGAGTGAAAATGCTTTGACGGTGGGTTGCGTTTGTGTGTACACTGAAATATAAATGATAGGAAATAGAATTGGGTTGGTCGACTTGTAAGATTATTTCATAGGATAGGAGGATGAGAAGCGATGAGGGTAAACTAGAGTATCACATATAGGTGTATACATAGTAGTACCGATCTATTTGATCTGGCTATAAGACGGCTTAGCACAGTCGATTATGACCTTATGTGGTGGTGTGTGAGGGCTACATTTATATAGAAGGGATTCACTCCAGGGATGACATTAGAAAAGAGAGAGGGATGAAGAAATTGAAAGCCAATCTGAGATCTTCAAGATTGTCACAAGGGCGATGAACGTGTGTGTGCAGTATAGGTGTGTGTGCGTATGTTGAAAGTTATAAGAAATTCATGATGACAAGATTTGGGTTCTTGCGGTTCAAGTGTGCACGCACTTTCGATTCAATTTTAAAGTGAGATGGAAAAGGGACTGGATAACTCGTAGTAGAGTAGTTTTCCGAAGGTTGGGAATCAGAAGATGCTTTTATTTTTTACGAGCATAATTTGGATCGTAGTAGAGTAGTGCCTTACTACATTTATCCTGGGTACAAAACTTGCATTAGAAATTATTTATAATTGTGATGTCCAAAATTCGTGGAATGTTAAAAAATTTGGAAAGAGACTGCACACAATTGAATATATAGTTAGCATAAATGGGAAGTGGAGTGTGTATCTCTCGCACTGTGTGAGACTCGTAGTATGATCTAAGAGTGAAAGCAACATGGGAGTGTACTCTCTAGACCATTTCTCCAGTGTCATCTTTGTAAATAAAGAAAGTGATTTGCTAGGTCTATGGCCTTGGGAAAAAAGAAATTCTCCTTCGACTCTTCTCATTGAGGTTTAAAACATTTTTGAAATTCTCAGTGCCATAGTTTCCTTTTCATGTTGTCCAATGTGTGTGAGTCACTCTCTCTTTTTTTTCTCCCTCTCTTTGATTCTTTTGTGCTTGAAAAAGGAAAAGAACACATGGTGAAGGTAAAATATCCAAGGTGGGGGAAAGTGATCGTTGTTTGTACGATCGTTTGCCAGTTGGGCACTTTAGAATTGGATTTCTTAGTGCTGTTCAGACCAGTTTGTCCTATTTGTGGGCCACAAATGGGATAGGAAGAAATGTTAAGAGTGGCTGGAGAGAGAGAGGGAGAAAGTGAAAGGTATGTGTATGTATCCACTATTTGTATCTCCTCCTTGGAATGAAATGATGATGAGTTGGAACAAAGTCGAGGAAACAATCGATCTGTATGAAAATTGGTACATGGTGTAGGATTATTGAACTGTAGTTGTTTTCTCACATCCTCACCATCTTTGTCTATTCTCACGCTGTGTAGTGCGTACTTTTTACTGTATATTGACTATTGAGTGTTTATTGTGAAAATTCCCTCTTATTCATAGTTGAGGCTCTCACTGTGAGAAGGAAGGTGTGTAGTGTACATTGGTTGGATGTGAATAGTAATGGGAAGAGTGATTAGATTTTTTTCCTTTCATATGTTCTACAACCTACACACACACTCTGTCAGTTATACTACATAGACATACTATGTACACTTATGTATAGCCAGAGTATTTGTCACGGGGCAAGTCACAGGAGAAAGCAACTGAAAAACGAGAGGGAAAGTCATTTGTCAAAAACTGAGTCGAGAAGAAAGGGTGAGGTGTCTGTGATACAGACGGAGGATACAGGTAAATAACTGGAATTCTATAATAAAAAATAAGTGATTGGAGCTAAACTTGGGACTGGCAAGTTTTGGGAGGTTCGTTTTATTTGCCTCAACTCTAGGAGAAAGGAATACAATGTCTTTGAAAACTATGACGACAGGGGCAGAGAAGAGATGGGAATGCAATGATAATTGCTCCTCACTAACGGTCATTGTGTTTGTGTGTATGTGTGTACATACGAGTTTAGTATGTGTTTGTATAGATCCATGTGAAGGGCCATACTCATCCCAACGTGGGATGGTCTGTTTCATGGTTTTGTCATTTAAAAATAAGAGTATGTGAGGAGGAAAACACATAAATGGACAGATAATATTGCGAGCATCGATGAAGAAGCAACATTTAGTTCTCTACTCTCTCTCTCTTAGTCTACATACAGTATGGGGGGTGTGTGATAGATAGGTATTGTTGTTTCACAGTATTTTGTCCTGCTTCCTTGAATTCTGGCAGAGAAAGGCATAAAGAAAGAGAAAGAGAGGTTGAGGCAATTATTGCATTGAATTTCACAGGAAATTGAGTTGAGTGCTGGGTAATTGGTAATGAAGCAGTTTCAGCTTCTCTTGAAAATTACTTTGTCTTCCCTTGTCTCCTTCTCTGTGTGTTCGTCTCCACCCTTGCAATGTATGAGGATGTGGTGGCTGAAGATGGAAGCTTATATGAGTGAAGAGGAAGAGAGAGAGAGGAGTTGGTTAGACTAAGCTGGTGACTGGTGATGCATGGACTGGAACGGGGAAACTTTGGAATTAAATGATCTCAAGGCACCCCGTGAACTATACCTAATTTCCTGTTTTGATGAGTTGTCAGTGTTTGCTCTTTGCGTCACGCCATTTATCCCATGATCAACCCGCTACCAGCATATGATGGCATGACACCCTCTTTCTCCTGACTCCCTAGTCCTTACTTCCTACAACGAGAACTACTCAAAGTCAACCAGCCTTTTTGGTGTGTGTTTGGATGAATGTGTTGAACTTTGCCTGGATGGAGCTCTTTTGTTGTACAATGTTGGAGAAGGGACAAGAGAATGGAGCTCAAGTGCTGCTGACTGAATGTGTGTGTGTGTGTGCTGACTTGTTAAGTGATTCTTCACCCATACTCCTCTGACTGCATGTAAAATAATAGTCTGAAAACTGAACCTGAAATGTTGTTTTGGGTCGTCATGTTCTATGAGATTTGAGGAGTAGTATTTGAGGAGGAAGGAGGAACATTCTACAGATCTACAACTCCTTTCTCTCTCTATCTCTATCTCTGAGTTATTGTACCATGTGAACTTTTAATTAAGAGTATGGTTCGAGACTGTGTGCAAAACCTTTTCTCCTCGTGTGTGTTTTTGTGTGTGTTTATGAGGGAAAATTCTGTGTAGAAAGTCTCATTTGTTGTCAGTTTGGAAATTTATGTTGGTAATGTCAAAAATGTAAATGAGGAACGAAAATTATTATTTGCAGAGTTTAGTGTGTGTACACAATATACATAAGGCTGGCGTATGATTCATGGGTTAGTTACAGGAGGACGTGCAGACTGTCTACTGTTCATTCACCCGTCATCATACTAAATTAGGACAATTTTATATGGTGTATCAAGCAGTGGAGAGTGAAACAGAAGAGAGGGTGGAAGAGTGTTGGGTAAGGGCTTTTTCGAAAGGCTAATGGGTCCTTTGGACTTAGTCGAAAAAGGTTTCTTTAATATATTATGCGTGTGTGTAGTAGGATGGAGTAGGATTTAGTTTGGTACATTTGAAAGAATTCCAAAGAATAATTTTAATGTCTAGTCTAGTCGTATTTTGGTTACTTTTCCCTAGTATTTAAAAATGTTGAAAATATTTATAATGACTCGAATGAGGACTGTAAGTCTAGTTGCTGGAGGAATTATGTAGTGCAGGCGTCATTCATAGCTGTAAAAATGTTGTGCATTTTAGAATTCAACTGTCAGCTGAGTATTTCCTTGGGGTTACATTTGGATTATCCAAAATGAGGATGGAGGCAAAAGAGAAGAGGGTATGGAATTCTTGCAGCGAGGAAGAGAAAAGACAGAGAGTGGGTAAAAGGGAAATGGCAGAGAAAAGACAATTCCTCAGTTGGTCATCTTGTTGGAAGAAAGAGTCTCACTCAAGTGTCCCCTTAATGGTCGAAATGAGACCTTAATCTAATTGCCAAAGTGTATATGTGGCAGGCCATGGGGGGACCAGTCCATGGAGGGGCTATGGCATCTCGTGGCCCAGGCCATGAGGGGTAAACCTCATGGCCTAGGCCATGAGAGTCAGTCCACGAGGGGTACCCTCATTGACCATTCCTTCGTTGCCTTTGCACACTTTT